>NDGN011369593.1:0-10885 GCA_002564285.1 Tympanoctomys barrerae | reverse complement strand
GTACTGAAGATCAAACTCAGGACCTTGCACTTGCCAGGCGCTTATGCCACTGAGCTATCTCCCCAACCCCTATGTGCTTGTCTTGCAGCTAACTGGAACTTGTTCCCTCCTCTCTGGCTGCTGGCTTCCTTGCATAGGAGATAATAAAGCAGGACAGCAAGGATGTATCAAATTTAATACTTGCAAAGCTCTTCACAGGGACCCTACATGACCACAGGGCTTAGCTGGTGTCACTGTGAGGATCAGTGTCACCACCAGCCCAGCTCCTCTTGCTCTTGCTTCTGCAGAAGGACAGAGTTATGTGTCCAGCACAGCCTCACCCTCACCCTGGCTCCAAAGGACACAATGGGGGCCCTCCTTCCAACCACACTCTAGAAAACCAGGTCCCCTCCACCACCTCCCTCCAGCTCCCAGGACAGATGGGACAGGTCCTGCCCGAGCATGGGCACCTTGTGAGCAGAAGCTCTGAGAGGTTAGCTCCAACTTGTATAATGTTTAGATCTGGTTAAACATTTCTATCTCCTGAAACATCTATGCTCTGTGGTGAAAGCGTTCTCTTAGCTACTTGAAATGCATAGTGCCTTATTATTACCTCTCCCCTCCAGTGCTTACCAGAGCTCCTCGCTGCCATCTAGCCATGGCTTAGTACCCGTTGCCACTCAGTACCCACCGCTTCCTCCCTTCCTCCCTTCCTCCCTTCCTCCCCTCACATGCCTGGCCTCTTGTCACCATTCTTCCCTCAGTGTCCACATGAGTGAGCTCCCAGGTCCTTCAGCAGCTGGCACGTTTCACATCACATAACGGTCATACGCCTGCTTATATTGGTGCGGATGACAGACCTTCTTCCTTTTCAAGCAGAATAGCACTGTGGGGTGTTTACAAGCCACATTTTCTTTATCATTAGTCAGTAGGCACTGAGATTGGTACTGTTCCCTGGGGAGCCATGCTGCGCCGAGCGCAGGTGTGCAAGGGTCTCTGAGGCAGCCTCTGGGCAGATGCACGGTCTAATAAAACTGCCAGGAGAAAAGGAGAACCTTGCTAGGCCTCCAGAACAAAGAGAAGAAGTACATTTTAAGTGAGAATGAATTTCACTGGCACCAAGTGCACTACAGCAGCACTTTGTCACAGAAGACGAGGAAACGGTGTAACAGGCACTCAGGAAAGGAAAGGAGGCCTAGGACTCTATAGCCAGCCTCAGGGACCCTCAAGCATAGACGCCCCAGGTCAACTATTGTTCCCATGCGAGAGCCCAGGGGTCCTCATGTTCCATAACCTTGGGGGAATGAGGCACAGACAGCCAGATAGGCTGGGAAGGTGCTAAGGTGAGGGCTGCCCGGGAGTGCTGTATTTCTAGTCACCTGTAAAATCCACAGTGCCCGAGGCTGTGAGGGAGATGATACAGCACACAGTGCTTGTCTGTGAGGTAACACAAACGACCAGTGTATTAAAAACTGAGCAGATGGAGGGCGCATATGGAGATCAGCACAGAGTCAGTCCACAGACTTAGAAGCTTGAACTGGAGGCGAAAAGGAAATTATTTAAAGTAGATGGTTAGGGTAAGGGAACAATGAGAAACAGAAGCTGCTAGCTAGCTCACAATAGGCAGCGTTTAAAAGGGGCTTAGATAACCAGGCATGGTGGCCCACACCTGTGATCCCTATACTCAGGGAGGCTAACGCAGGAGGATCACAGGTTTAAAGCAAATCTGGGCAATATAGTGAGGCCTTGTTTCACAGTAAATGAAAAGGGGATGGGAAGGTAGCTGAGTGCAAAGGTCCTGGGTTTAACTCCCACTACCACAGAAGGTTGGAGGTGGGTTGACTAAGGGTGTTTATAAAGATTCTGATTTAATGGTAAATGTCATAACTGAAAAGACAGGCTTTTTCCCAGAGAGGTCAGGGAGCAAGAAGGGGTAGGGCAGAGGACTCTCCCCATTCTCCAGGCAGCCTTCTCGGGTTGCCAGAAGGCACTCCACCTCTCTCAGGCACGGGGCACCTTGTGCGCATGTTTTATTTATGTCACCGAAGAACAGAGGTGTAGCCTATGTCTACTTGTGTGGTGCCTCCTTCAGGGCCTGGCCTAGGCTTCTGCACACGAGCTCAGTAGGTGCTGCTCCACTTAGCACTGGTGGAAAGGGTTAGGGTTTACTTCCTCTGGGTTTTCTTAGAGCTGAACGTTGCTGTTCATCCATAATTTTCAGTTTGACACGACAGCGTCTCTTGGAAGGAAAGTTCTCGGAGAACTGGTTTCAGACATGGCTGGGCCCCTATCCTGGATGTCACTGGGATCTGACTTGCTTGGCCCCAGCTCTGCTTGCCTATGAGTGGCTTCATTCCCAGGCAGACCCTTCCCTTGTGGGTACGGATGTTCTGCAGAATTTACAACCTGAACATCTCCATTGGAAAAGAAGGTGTTCTGCCGGGTGTAGTGGCGCATGCCTGTCATCCTAGTGCTTAGAAAGCTGAAGCAGGAGGATCACCACAGATTCTAGGCCAGCCTGGGCTCTACAGTAAGTTCAAGTCCAACCTGAACTACATAGCAAGGCAGTTTCAAGAGAGAGAAAACAGCAACAAAAAAAGAACAAATGAAAACAAAAAAAGAGAAGGTCTCCTATTGCCATTGCTCCAGCCAATATCACAGGGGTGGGTCACCCTCGCCAGCTCTCCTCCTCTGCACACCTCTGGGCAGTCACTGTAGCTGGGAAAAGCTTTGATTGGCCCCCCTCCAAGCACCTCTGTGTGGGGACATCAAGGAATGGTGACCCAACAGAAATGGATGGGTGCGGTGTAGAGAGAGCCAGCCACTATCCACTGCATGATGGGGTCTGGTCCTGCCCAGGAGCTGGCCTTCTGCTCTTCCCGATGCTTCTGTCACCCTGGCCTGCCCACTCCCGGGGATAGCGGAGAAGATGCTCCATCGCAGAGGCATTATCAACAGGGTGGCCAGCCCAAGGCCCAGCACCCTCTTTAGTCCCTGCAAGGCTGCTTAGAGTCCTTTTCCTGTGGGCCACTCTGGAGTTTGCTTTTCCACGTGCTCCTGTGTCCTTAGTGAGTAGAAAGTGGAATTTCCTGATAGGAAATGGGGAAACTAAGGCAGGGCCAGAGGAATTAAAACTACATCTGTTTCTGTCCTGAATCTTCAAGGCTGTCCTCAAGGGGTTTTTGCTGTGAACTTTCCTTGGTGCCTTCAAGAGGGAGTTCAGAGAGCTCCCTGAGAGGTGACAAGAAAGCTGCTGTGACCTGCAGGGCCTGTCCTGCTGCCACAGCAGCATTTGGTCTTGGGGACTTGGTGACTCCAAAAGTAGCTACCATGTGCATGGGAAGCAGAGGGATCTGTAATGGAAGCTGATCAGGATTCGCTGGGCCCTGTGGCCTCTCCTGGGTGCTTGGCACAGCTGTGGTCTTCATCCCAGGGAAGGAGCCCCAGCTTGGGCTGAGCCTCCCCGGAGTGACTCTCCTCCCTTTACCCAGCATGTGAGTCTTCCCAGCAATCCCAGAAGAAGTTCCTTTCCTGCTGTGCAGATGATGACCCTGAACTTCAGAGAGGTTAAGTGACTTTACCCAAAGTCACACAGCTCAGCTGGGGACCGGAATATCCAGATTCAGATTATCTAGTGAGCTATTTATTATTTAGAGTCTCCAAGAAACCCTGGAATTCATTGAGGACTTTTTAGTGAATGAAGCATTCCCCAAGAATAGCGGATCTTTAAAAATAGTTCAGTTGTCAGGTGTGGTGATGCATCCCTCTAATCTCAGCCCTCAGGAGGCTGAAGCAGGAGGATTGCTGAGAGTGCAAGGCCAGCCTGGCCTACATGATAAGTTCAAGGCTAGTCTGAACTACATAAAAAAAACCCATGTCTCAAGCAACAACAAAAACAACGTGTGGGAATCCTGAGAAGGTAGGAAGTTTGGTGATCAGTTTGTGCTGCTGTTTTGGAGTCTGGGGGACCTGGGAGAATAAACCCTCCCCACACACTCTCACTGCCTCTCTCTGCCCGCTGACCTGTGCCCTCTAGGTGTGGGTGGATGCTGGGACGCAGATTTTCTTCTCTTACGCCATCTGCCTGGGCTGCCTGACTGCCCTGGGCAGCTACAACAACTACAACAACAACTGCTACAGGTGAGTGCCCCAGCCAGCCACCTCCTGCCCTTTCTACTGCACTGCTGCATCCCAAGCACTGACCACCCTGCAGGCCCAGGAGGACACAGGCATGCCGGCTGGCCTCTCCCTTTCTGGAATCAGAGGTGGGACTTGAGCTAGGAAAACAAGGGCCAGCATCAGCTGCAGATGCCAGGTGCATAGGCCGGGGGTGGGGGGGACCGGCCTCAGCCCCTCGCCCGGGTCACTGGCATCCTGGAACAGGGAGGGCCACGCCAGTGCCATAAAGCTGGTAAGTGGCTCAGCCCCTGCCACCCCTCCTCTAGCACCAAGTCTTGTCCTTCTGCCTCATGCCCTTCCCCCGCCCTTCTGCAAGGTTCTCTTCCATCCTGCCAGGGACAGCCATGTCCTTCCCAGATGTTGGCCAAGGAGGCTTGTTGTGAGACCCCATGTCTGGGGCAGTTTTTCCTCCTGGCCATGTTCATGATGAACACCAGCCTCTGCAGCTCCCTGCAGGCAGGGATTCTCCCTCCCTGTCTTCTCATCAGCAGGAGACAGCAGACCCCCTAAGTGACATGGCAGCATCAGAAGGCCATGAATGTTCTGCATCTACACTGCTCTGCGTGCGGGCCTTCCCGAGCAGAGTAGGGGACGTACACCCTCCTCCCGCAGGCTCGGCTTCCTGCTGACTTCAAAGTGCTTGTTACATAAGCCAACTGGGGGGAGAGGTGGCAGAGAGTGGGGTGACCCAGCCACAGGCTATGTGGGCTTGGGACATGCTGGGCTATGACAGGCAGCAAGGGACTTCAGGTTCCTCTGCCTCTCTGTCCCTCCATCTGTCCCTATGGCATATAGGGACTTCCTCAAGTCACTTGAGAGGCCACTGTGGGAGAATGGGGGTTTGTGATGAGACACATTCATCTTTCACCTGTGTGGTGGCCTCCATGATTGTCCACATGTCAGGCTTTGAGAGCCTTTGTTTCTAGAGGTGATTTGCATTCAGCTCCCAGACAGGGCAGCAGGGACAGCTGGAGCATGTGACCCCCATCTCTGGACCTTGGGTCTAGTGTGTCCTCACATGGGGCAACATGTAGCAGGTCCTTAAAGTGCAGGACAGGAGGATGGCAAAACAGTGCCCGCAGAGGAAGCTCTTCCTCCCCTAGGAGCAGAGGAGATTCAGGCTCACAGGAAACATCCCCAAGGCTACCAGCACAGCCTACATCCACAGTGCCAGAAATGACGTTAAAGGGATCATATTTGTCATTCACTGCCCCAAGGATTCTGTGTAGCAAACAGCCCCAGGCCTCGGGTTCTGATGAACTGCATATTTGCCTTTATGGTTCCCCAGGTAGCTGATGGGCTGGGGACACTGTCTTGTAGCTGGGGACCAAGTGGGGTTGGTCCTGGGTCCAGCTAAGCCCCACTGTGTGCGCCCACATGGGGTCTAGGCTGACAAACAGCCACCCTTGAGGGACGTTGTTCTCATGGAAAATCACAGCAGTGGTGTCCCATCTGCTTAGTCTCCTTCTCCAGAGCAAGCTGAGCCCCAAGTCAGTGGGGCAGGAAATACGCTCCACTCAGGGAAGGAGGAGTAGGGAGACTCCTTGCTGAGAAATGATTCCATTTGCACAAGGGCCGCAGGAGCCTGTAATCCAAACACCTCTTCCACAGTAGGGGAGATCCAGCCCGGAGGACAGATAGGGCAGGGGGATGGGAAAGCAAGGCCCTCAGCCCCCATCTGGTGCTCCCTCCACTGTGCGCCCACTGTTAGGGTCACCCACACCAGCAAAACCTTTGGTTGCATTACAAAACATGGTATGGGGAAAAGAGGCTGAGACAGCTGTCTGTGTTTGTCTGCTCAGCCCTGGGCGCTGGTGGAAGAGGGGTCAAGTGAGGAGAACAGAGAGGTAGATATGGTGCTGGGGTCTATAGATGCTGCTGGTGGCAGTATGGCAAGGATGGTGTCCTCATAGACTCAGTCCAGCTGCCAGAGCTCCAGGTATGACATGGCCATTCCCTGAGAGATGCAGCCCTGACCCACACCAAAGCTTTCTCTGCTGTTCTGCCAGCTCTGAGCCGCTGGGAATCTCATACACTCTCTAGCTTTCTCCCCTTCCAGAGAACTAGAAGAGCATGGGTGACCCCATCCCCCATCCTTGCTAGATCTTCACCCCCATGTGCCAGCCACCCAATCCTATGATGTTCAGTGTTTTGACCCATGACCACTTTATCTTCTAGAAGCCAGGAGAAGCTGTGTGACCCTTGACTGGGCACCCAGCCTCTCTGAAGAAGAGAGGCTGTCCTCCCTGGGAAGGCCATTTCGGCCTTTCGCTGTCTCACTGCCCTGACCGAGCCCTGTCTTTGTTCCCACAGGGACTGCATCATGCTCTGTTGCCTAAACAGTGGCACCAGCTTTGTGGCTGGCTTTGCCATCTTCTCAGTCTTGGGCTTCATGGCCTACGAGCAGGGTGTGCCCATTGCTGAGGTGGCTGAGTCTGGTGAGTGGGGTCTGCATGACCTGGGTGTGGGTCTCAGGTCCCGCTGTCTGTCCCCAGTTCAGGGCCCCAGGAGGGAGGCTGGGCCCCTTCCTGCTGAGACCACAGTACCACCCCGTGTCCCAGCCCTACCCTCTGCCAGCACACTCAGCTGTGCTGAGGGGAACCCTTACTGGTCTCCTACCTCCACTTCTGTCCCCTTTAGCATGGCGTTGTCACAGAACAGCCCTGAGCATTGCCCACCCACCCTTCCCCCTATGCTGCTCTACATGACGTGAGGTCTGTTCCCCCTTCCTCCCTCCATCCCAGGGCCTTTGCACATGCCACTCCCACTGCTCTCTGCTCAGGGTTCCCACAGGTGGGTTGATATGCTCTTACCACATCCACCACAGGCAGGGTACCCGTGTTCCCCTTGATTACATGGTGCCTGACTGTGGCCTGGGAAGAGGTCATGTGCATGCCTGAGAAAGTGGGAGAATAGTTGGTGCCTGTGTGGCAGCAGGGGAGACTGCAGGCAGGTAAGTGAAGTCAGCATCCTGCTGCCCAGTGGCATGGGACATTTGCCAAGAGCAGCCCCGGGTGCTCAGCTCCTCGGCTGTCATCTGCTCCTTCACCAGGCAGCACCTGTGCCAGCTGCACAGGAGGGACGGGGACACTGAGCTCTGTAGGCCCAGCCAGACATCATGCATGTCAGAGTCTGCGAGGGCCCTGCCTGGAGTGGGGCCCAAGCAGACCCACAGACACAGACAATGCCACGCAGGAACTGTCTCCCATGTTCTCTCTTGTGGGCCTCAACTGTGCCCTCAGAAAGGGCACTGTTCACAGCACACAATGATGCACGCCTGTAATCCTGGCACTCAGCACTTGGGAGCCTGAGACAGAAGGATTGTCTGGAGCTCAAGGCCAACCTGGGCTACGTAGTAAGGCCCTTTCTGAAAAGCAAAAAACAGTGACACTTACCACCCATTTCACAGATGAGGGAGCCAAGGCTGAGAGAGCTGCTGTCTCTTCCCCAAGGCCACATAGGCTGTAAGTGACAGAGCTGGGACTTGAACTGGTCACCTGGCTCTGGCTGAGGCACCAGGCACTTCTCACTGTGCCTCCAGAGAGGCTATCTGAATGCCCTTGCCCCCTTTCTGTGATTATTTCCAAGCAAGAGGTGATTCCACAGAGGAGACTTGTTAGAGAGAGATGGAACCCACCAAGACTAAATCTTGTTGGGCTTTTGTTTTCTTGTTTCAAACTGAAAATGTATTCATCAGCAGAAAAGTACAGAGCTGCTGACCAAGGAGAAGGTCTAATGCGGACCCCATGCAACTGTTTGGCCCGGTCCTGCCAGGGCTTCTGTGCATGGGGAGCTGGGTGTATGTGGCAGAGCCATGCATCCCCAGAAGAGCAGGAACAGCTTCCTGCACCTGTCAGGCCAGATCCGCTGTGAGTGTCAGCAGCAGTGTGGCCTGCAGAGGACAGACACATGAAGCGGATCTTCTTTATCTTCTCGTCAGGCCTGAGGTTCACAGTTTCCATGCCCTGTACCCTGTGAAATGCTCATGGCATCTCTGGAGGCTGAACACCAGGGCCTCTGCTTCACATCCAGGCTCCATTCATGCAGCACCCTTGGGTTTTCCAGAGCTCATCACCGATGAGGACCCCGTAGCTCAGAGAGGTGAGGTGATTCACCCAAAGTCACACAGCCTGTAAGTGACACAGGCTTCATCTGGCCCTTTTTCCTTGCCTACCTGTGTCACTTCCCATGCCGAACAGGAGATCCTGGTCTGTGGCCCTGGTTGGTAGAGCAGGACGAAACTTGTCATTTGAAAATAACACCAGGTTTAATTGTAAGTGTGGCTGCCTCACCTTCCCAGGGGAACCTGGTTCACTTTCTGAGAAAGGGGGTTTGGAACATACCATAGTGAAAAAGCCATTGACATGCTTCATGGCCTGACCTGGCAGCTCTGAGACTGAGCCCAAAGGAGAAGACACAGCATCCTGCTCCCAGCCTGGGGCCCAGAGTCTGCTGAGCTCCTTGAAGTTCCCCAAGTCCATCTCTCAGATGCTTTCTAGTCCTGTCCTGGCAGAGAATTTACTCATCTTGAGCCTGGGTGTCTCGGTTACTTTTCTCTCTTTGCTGGGATCAAGTACCCAGCACCTAAAATTAAGGAAGGCGAGGTTTAGCTCACAGTTAGTGGAGGTTTCAGTCCATACACAGCTGACTGTAAGACAGAGAAACACATGGAAGAGGGCAGCTATTCATGGCAGCAAAAAACAACAAAGAGCAAAGGTAGGAGCAGCAGCTGCAACAGCTAGCAAATCTCTCTCTCCCTCCCTTAAATTGCATGTAGATTATCTGCCCCAGGGCAGGTGTAACACTCACACCCATAATCCCAGCATTGTAACATGAATTAACCACAAGCTGTAGAAGCTGACCCAATGACTGCATGAGGCTTTGGGAGGACACCTAGACACAAACCATAACACTGGGTCTTGTTGAATCTGATCATCTCCACCTTCAACTGGATATTTGGCCCATTTGCATTTTTAAATGATTGACATGACTCAGTCCTGAAGTCTGTCAAGGCAGGGTCAGAATGATAACGAGGTGGACAGTGTCAGCTGTGTAGTGGCAAAGTGATACATTATTAACTCTAAGTAGGCTTTGGTAAATTACAGATGTATATTGTTGGCCCAACTCCCTAAAAAATAAAGAGGTAGAGCTAAAAAGCCAATATATGAAATTAAGTTAAATATGAAAAATATTACTTAGCCCAAAAAAGACAGTGAAAGTACAACAGAGTAAATCAAAACAAAATAAACAAAACAATGAGATCAGAAAGGAAACAAACACCAGACAGTAGACTTAAGCTCAGTTAAACCATTGATTGTATTAAATATAAATGTAGCATATACACCAATTAAAAGACAGATTATCAGACTGAATTAAAAATCAAGACCCAACTATGAAATGTCTAAAAGATTTAAGTTAAAGGTACAAATATATGAAAAATGAAGAGAGGGAGGGAGGGAGGGAGGGAAACAATAAGCACAAAAATTGGCTTGGCTATGTTAGCACAAGGCAGAGTACACATCAAGTCAAAGAGAACTGCTAGAGCTAAAGAGGATAATTCAAAGGCCAGGCATGGTGACATGCATCTGTGATCCTAGCACTGGAGAGGCTGAGACAGGAGGATTGCTATGAGTTCAAGGCCAGGCTGGGCTACATAGCAAGATCCTGTCTCGGAAGAAACAAACAAACACAAATGCCTCCGAAGAACAATTTATTGGGGGAGATCTAATAGTTCTGTCTTTGCAGTAGATAGAAGGGTCTTAAATTTAGCTAAAACTGATGGCACTCAAGGGGAAAAGAGACAGATCCACAACCATGGTTGGCAGCTTTGACTCCTGTATCACTTATAGTAGAGCAACTACACAAAATATCAGTAAAGACACAGAGACCTAAACAATGCTGTCAACCACATGATTTGACATTACATAAAACTGTGCAGAGTACATTTTCCCCCAAATAGATGTGGAACATTCACCAAGGTGGACAAATAGTGGGCTGTAAAATAAGTCTGTGCATATACACAATTTAAATCATGCAGAGTCTGTCCTGAGTGAAATTAGAAACCCATAACCAAAATATCTAGGAAGCCTCCAAATATGTAATAGTTAAGCAACATATTTCTAAATATCCTGTAGTTAAGCTCTTTCCCATCTTGCAAGATGGCGGGTGAAAAAAACTGAGAATCCAGACACTAAAGAGAAGAAACCTGAAGCCAAGAAGGCTTCTGCCAGTGGTGCTGGTAAAAAGAGTAAGGTGAAGGCCAAAAAAAGTCAAAGAAGGGGCAGCCCATCCACAGCCAAAATCCTGTCCTGGCTAGAGGAATTGGTAGATACTCCCGATCTGCTATGTATTCCAGAAAGCTTTATACAAAAGAAAGTACACAGCTGCTAAATCAAAGGTTGAGAAGAAAAGGGAGAAATTTCTTGCTATAATCAAAAAACCAGTCAGTGGGGACAAGAATGGAGCTACTCAGGTGGTTAAGCTTCGAAAAATGCCTAGGTACTATCCTACTGAAGATGTGCCCCGAAAGCTCTTGAGCCATGGCAAGAAACCCTTCAGTCAGCATGTGCAGAAACTTCGAGCTAGCATCACTCCTGGCGTCACCCTCACTGGGCGTCACAGAGGCAAGAGAGTAGTCTTCCTGAAGCAGTTGGCCAGTGGCTCCCTACTTGTGACTGGGCCTCTGAGCCTTAACCATGTTCCTCTATGAAGAACACACCAGAAATTT
>NDGN011369584.1:0-13839 GCA_002564285.1 Tympanoctomys barrerae | reverse complement strand
TACAAGATCCTGAGTTTGATCCCCAGTACCACAAAAAAAGAGAAAAGTTTAGACCCCTCATGATGGACCCACAACTGGACCAAGTTCAGCTCAGTAGGTCTCCATGTTGGCAGTACTCTTGAATCACCTAGGGACCTTTAAAACCAACCTACGTTTACGTCTGTCCTGGGTCAATGGACTCAAAGTCCCCAGATGTGATATCAGATTCTAAAGGGCAACAAGGCTGAGAACCACTGGAGTAACCAAGAAAGGGGAATTTGCATACTTGCTGAGGGAATGCATGGGAAGGGTGCTAAGATCAGCCAGAGCCAGGATGTTGGACACAGTCAACACGGTCTCTGTTTCTCAGCTCTGTTTCCCTTATATCTGCTGCATCTTCTCAAATTAATCCCTCCATGGGATGAGACTTGTTGCTGAGAGCGGGTTTGGCTCACTTTAGGACCTAGACAGCCCCCTACCCCGTGGGGGGGGGGAAGCAAGATCTCTATTTGTCCTCCCCAGGGACATGTGATCCTTAAGCCATGTAGTGATAGCATTGGCCCAGCCTCTGTCATGAATATGTTTCTCCCCTTGGGGAGGAGCACCAGGAAGAATAAAGACCTTGTGTTTCAAAGTATAGCTCCCGAACCAACAGTTTGGGGATCACTTAGGAGTTTGTTAAAAATGGAAATTCTTAATTTTTATGTATGAGGTAAACTACATTGCTTTAAATAAATAGCTCTGTTAGTGTTTTTTCCAGTTGTTGAAAAATATAAATGTATTCTTTTTATTAGCTTCATGCCAAGCCTCAGAAGGATACCATTTGCATCCTCCATGGCTTCTGATGGTGGTCCCAGCACAAGGTCTGCAGAACCTGGTTGCCAAGAAACCCAGTCAAACTCCCAACACTGTTCTTTGTCTTCCTCAAAAGTTGGCTGTGATCAGCCTGGTGGGACGGGCCTGGGACTTTGCTGCAGTAGCTGATGAAGCTGTGGTACTCCGGGCCAGCAGGGTCCTACAGCTGGTGCTTATCAGCCACGCCCTGCCACACAGAGCTGTGTCATGCTGACCTTCCTGGCTGAGGACTTGTGGGAACTTGGAACTTCCCATGGGAAGGCATGACACAAAGAAAGCGAGCAGGTTGGAGTAGGCACAATGGCACCTGGCACTTGTTTCAGTACAGGGCTGCAGTGTCTCACTAGTCGGTTAGGCAGGGGCATTTGCTTCTGAAACCTCAAAGCATGTGGGAAACACAGGCATAGAATAGAGGTGTCTGGTCCCTCTGTTTGCTCAGGGTCCTTCCCAGAGGATACAAATTTCAAGTCTTCTGCTCTCCCCGAGTCCCTTATTCTCCCTTCTGCATCAAAACGATCTACCAGGGTTCTTCCCTTGCCTCTTTCTCACCTCTCCATTTCCTGTCCCATTCCAAGGAGAAAAGGCATAAATTTGTGGAATTTGATAAATAATAGTTGAGGAAATAGATAAATAAACAAATGAGCTTTTTAAATTTTTTGGTAGGATGAGTTGAGCTTGGTTTTCCTTTGCTTTGATGGATAAACAGCTTCACTTCTGGGAAACAATGTGGGCTTTCTGTATAAGAGTGATTGCTTTTGTTTAAATATCTCCAGCACCTCCACTCTCCACAAACAAGAAATCCTCTTTAGGGAATTTATATATTTGTACTCTAGAGCCCCATTTCTTTTTTATTTGTTCCTTATATGGGTCTCAAGCAAAGTCAGCCTTTTGATCTCAATGACCTTTTAATCAGCAGAGTCTGCAAAATACAATTACTGAACACCCTTAACACAAGCACGCTTGCTCTATCCCTTTATGTCAGGTCCTTTTCAGAGCTAGATAAAGCATCACTGGAGCATTAATAGCAGCTTCATTTGATGGAGAAGACAACAGACCCCAGGGAACGTATAGCTATGCCCAACGCTGCATAATTAGTGAGAGGCAATGGTCTGACCAGACCACAAGTTTCCAGAGTTTGAATCCAGTTCTTTCCCTTTTCTTACTCCAGTGTAGCCTGTTGACTGCGCTACTTGGATTCCTTGTCCCAAAGCCTATGGCACTGGGAGCGGAGAGCAGCCTACTAGAGGGCAGCCTATGCGTTCAGGCCCACGCCCCCTCCAGTGGTGCTCTGGCCGAATGCTCCAGGTGAGATCCCAGCAGCCAGTCAGGTCTGCACCAGCCCCAGCGACAGACCTGCTTTTCCAGCGTCCATTTCTTTCTATCTCTTTTCTCCAGCCCAAGCAGCCATGGAGAGGATTTTGCTCAGACTTTCCGAAGTAACTTCCCCTTGGGCTGAGACCAAGCATGTGCAGCTTCAGGCCAAGGAATATTGAGTTTACGAGCCACTAAAAATAGACAGTTACAACAGAAACTGCCTCCTACTGCTGCCATTTTCTTTTCTGGCTGTCCAGATGCAGCGGCAGACTCCCTGAGAAGAAAGCATGGAAAAGGCACCACAGATGCCAAGCTATGGTGTCGTTAGACAGGAAATAAGGATAAGAAAGGCCACTGCCATTTCAGGAATGGGTTTCACCCCAGTCTCATAACTGGAAAGTAGAAGCCCCATCAGTACATCCTCAGGGCCTGAATGCTGCTTCTCACAGCCAAAGAACGACAGAAGCAACAGTAATGGCAGACAGAACTCACAGCCAGATTGGCAAGCCCTCTAGGCCTCTCTTCTCTCCAGGGACTGGAAATCAGGCTTAATCATGGTGCCTGTTGAAGAATTTTCCAGGATACCTCCAGAAGGTTAGGCTGCTTGTACAGACTATTCCTTGTCTTCTCTCTGGACAAGGTCTCTACCTGGCCACTTTGAAAAGACTGGTTCACTTTACAAAGTCTGGAAAAAATCACCAAGTTAAGTGTTTGTTTAGGTCCTAATATTCCAGGTTTCCTGCCAGCCACATACCACAAGCCCGAGCCACACCCACTGAAGTCAGGTCTGTAACTTATAGGACTGAGTTAGTCCAGGGTCCTCTAGGCCTGAGGAGCACTCTTCATGCTACTGGACGTCATGCTTCGAATGGGCATCAGCCCAAGTTCTAGAGAGAAAGCAGTTGTGGGTTTGGTTGACCCAGAAGCAAGTGACTTTTGTGATTTTCAGGTTATACAGATAGGCCACAAAATATCTGAATATAAAAGAAACAAAGAACAATGGCAGAGGCCCGGGAGATGGCTCAGTGGAATAAGCACTTGCCTGGCAAGTGCAGGGGCCTGAGTTCAATCCCCGGTTGAACCAAAAATAAATAAATAAGAACAAAGGCAGTCTAGAGAAGAGATGGCCTATCTTTCTTTTTTCCTTCTTTTCTTTCTTTCTTTCTTTCCTTCTTTCTTTTTTTCTTGGTGCTACTAGGGATTGAACCCAGTGCCTTTGCCCTAGCCCTTGTGTTTTATTTTGAGACAGGGTCCTGGGCCGGGGAGATAGCTCAGTAGAATAAGTGCTTGCCTGTCAAGTGCCTGAGTTCAATCTCCAGTTCTGGGAAAAAAAAAAAAAAAGGTGGCAGGGTCCTGCTAAATCACTAAATTGCCCAGACTAAGCTCAACCTCTCAATCCTCCTGCTTCAGAGTCCTTTAGTGCTGGAATTACAGGCTGTACCACAACACCCAGCTGTATGCCCTCCTTATAATTACACTATCTATTATGTAAGCTGCACTGAACAGTAGTCCATCATGTGATATCTTTGTTCTTCCTATTTTTAAAGACTCCCAGAGGAGGAGAGGAGAGAGAACCAGAATCTTCCTTTACTGGCTACTTTACTGTCTTAACAATTCTTTAGAAAAAAACAAAACCATCCTTTTTCCTTACCTAACTTCCTTGCCCTGGGATTTAAATTACTCGTTTTTGTTTGGTTCTTGGTAAGGATGGGAAACACCTGGAGCCCTTCTGGTGTTTATTCACATGGTGTCTCTGGGGTTTCATTTTATTCTTTGCTTACCATCACATCCATTTCATCCGGGTCCTCTCCCAGTGCTTTATCATCCTCTTCCTTTATGGAGTTCTGCCGTAGCCACAATGCTTAGCATGGGACACAAAATCCATAATCTTTTTTTAAAAGAAAAGGTGTCATATGCCCTAGCTCATTCTGTAGGATGGTTGAATACCTACTATTACCTCTATTTTTAAAATGAGAAAGTGTTGAAATGAATTGCTCAGATTATAAATCTAAGAATAGCTAGACAATGAGCTGAGCCCTACTCAAGCCTTCAGGTGCCCCGCTTGCACTGGGCTCCTTTCACAACACCTCCTTGTCTTTCATTTGTTAACCTTGCATTGCAGGAGATCTGTAGACCAGGTCTGCACCCTTGTACCTCCTCCCTCCCTCCCGAGTTCCTCTTCTGTACTCTGTTCACTCTTAGGTCACAGCATTTAGGTCCAACACTATTTTCTACTAGGTTTTTTTTTTTTCCCCCCTCCTGGAGATGAATCCTATTCATCTTGGATTCCTCATGCCTTACCCAGCTGCTTTGTAGGTGTTCAAGAGCTGTTAAGTAGAATGAATGACAAAAGTGTCTTACTGAAGCATACAGATGGTATTTGTGCTATCAAATCTCCTGCTACTCATGCTGTGCCAGCCCCGCCCCCAGGGTGCACTGATAGGGCGATTGAGACTGGATGCAGTGGCGCCTGTAATCCCAGCGCTTGGGAGGCTGAAAACAGGAGGATCACTACGAGTCTGATCTACTTAGTGAGACCCTGTAGACCCTGTACTAAATACATAAAAAACTCTTTCTACTAAGCAAGTAGCCCTAATTAAATAAGAAGTACAATTATACAATGGCTTTATAGCATTATTGCAGGATGTGGTGGTGCACTCCTATAATCCCAGCACTCAGGAGGCTGAGGCAGATGGATCGCTGGTGTTAAGAGGCCAGCCTGGACTACATAGCAAGACTTTATCTCAAAAAACTGAAAACAATCAAATTATTAGTGTGTATTTCTGAGTTATAAAAATTACTATTATATATAATACTAGTGCTAAATACTAAATCAACTGTTTGAGTCAGTTCAAATCCATAAATTATTTTTTCTTTTTCTTTTTTTTTTCTTTCTTTCTTATTTATTTATTTATTTTGCCTTTACATTTTTATTTGGGGGCGGGGTGGGGGTCCACTTCCCTGTCCATGCAGAGGTGCTCACAAGTTCTTCATCTGCTCCAAGCTGGTGCCCTGGGCATCCTGGGGGGGGCCGCTGGGCACGTCAGGCATGTTCCCATCATCTCAGATGGGCACTGGGTAGTTTTAGGGCATGGCCTGGTTTATCATGCTGGAGTATTTGGTATAGGGACTGATCGGGGGCATTGTTATAGTGAGGCCCACGATAGCGAAGGACACGACCAGCACCAGCTCCTGGGCCCAGGCGTTCTTGAGGAAGGCGGCGACTCTAGATGCCATGTTGCTCCTATGTTTTCATGTTAATGAATCTTACTCTCCACGATAAAATGACTCCGTCCTTTTCCCTTCAGGTGATTTAGAAACTCTAGATGTCTAAATCTATTACTATGAATGTGGCAGATATTTTATTGCTCACGTCGACAAGTCATATTTTTATTCCTACCTTCCTACAGAAAACTACACAGTACAAGTTAGCTTAACATTATGAAACATTGGAATCAATTTTATCCCAGAAAAAAAATAGCAATATATTAGAATCCAACCTTTTGCTTAGAGAGTGATCAAGATTTTAACTGGGATAAGTTAAAGTACTCAAAATTAAGCATTAGATCTGCAGTTTACATTTGAAAGCATAGTTTTAATCTAAGTACTTCATATAGCCGGGAAACTTATGTCCCCAGTGACACATTGTAAGAAGGTCATCTCTGCTTATTGGGAGAAATTTGCAGTTGTGCAATCTTGCATGATTAGCAAATCAGGAGCCACCCAGGAATCAAGAACAAAAAGCCAAGTACAAATTTTTTAAAATTTAAGTTTTCTTCCTACTTTTTATTCAGTAATAAAAATTGAAGGGAAATAGTAATAGTAATGTTAGGGCTAAAGCACCATTATAGGACTAAAAGAAAGAAAAGCAAAGGCTGAGTAATTGTTTATGTAATTATTTCAGGCTTCTTATCTAAGATCAAACTTTTTTGGGCCTTTAAAAGAGAAAGGAAGTGGTTGTTTCCTGTACACAAAACTTGCTTTGTCACAATCAACAATTTGAAAACCCCAGTCTAGCATTTGGTGGTTGGTTCACCAGAAAGATGGCTCCTTAAAGACTGAAGCAAGCTCTTTGTGACTTGTCCTGTGTCCCCTTGTTGACAGCCATCGTGGTGGCCCCACAGTACACAAACGGAGGACATTTCTGGCATTTCCGTCCTGTAGAAGTTCAGCCCTTGGTCTAGATAAATCCTAGGTTTTGTGAAGTTTAGGAAAGTGGAAAGTTAGTAAATACAGGCCACAATAGAGCACATATCAAGTGAGCTGCTCGAATTCAGTCTTGTCACTCAGGCTCTGTCATGTAGAAAGCATGTTCAGAGAAAGTGGCAGAGGTCAAAGTTCAGGACTGCCAAAGATCTAGATTCGAAGTTTAAGAGTTTAGGAAGCACGAACATTCTTTGAAGGAGTGGAGGGAGAGAAAGAGGAAACCAAGGTTCTACCTTCCTGGTCCCATTGTTTAACAAAGGAAGACACACTTGACGAACTCTGAAGGAAATGTTGAAAGGAAATGCTTTCAAAACTGTAGGCCTAACATATATGCTTGATTATGCCTAAAATACAAGCATTTTTCATTTAAGGTTGTCCCATGTAGTACTTATTTGTAGCAACCCTATTAACCACTGACAGGTTCCAGTCTGATGAAACAGACACTGAGTGGCCAGAAATGTGCCAGTTGTTAATGACTAGAGCAGCTGTCCCAGAGCATACTGCAGGAACATAAGCATTGAGTGTTAGTAGGCTTTATCCCTTACAAACCCTCTGTTAGTGTGTATGTGCTTTCTGCTTAATCATTTCCCTGATTTAGACAACCATGTGATATGGTCTTTCTTTCTGCCCATTATTTTACATTATGACCAACATTGATCACAGCCAATAAAGTTTGAAGTAATGGTGCGAGATCCACTCAAAGAAGTCATGGAAATTACTCATGCATGTTTTGGAATGCAAATTTTATGTCACTTCCAAGAAAAGGGCTGAGGAAACAGTTAAGCACCAAGAAGAGTAGGCAGTTATGGATTGATACATATCACAGTAACCTAGGAGCATTCACCCACAGCCACATAAGTGGGGTTGAAAAAAATGAAAGTGTGTTTGCTAGTGTGCCAACCCTGACACATAGCCCTACAAGGCCCCTTTAGGGTATTCTACACTCACCATCTGAGCAGAGTCCCCATGTTTACATGGCGTCCACTGCATGCCCACCCCATCCCAGACACATGGGCCATACATATACACACATCCCTTGGGGGAATCTCAATTAATTTGTTGATGTTAGTGAGGAAGAAAATGAGATCTAGACAGCAAGAATGCGAATGAAGTGCTTTACTGTGAATCTTTTATACCGTGTAAATTTTATGTTTGTTGATAAAATCACTGCCCTTTCCTTATTCATTAAATTGTAAGTTTTTGTTTTTTGGTTCAGGATCTCACTATGCAGATCACACTCATAGTGATCCTCCTGTTTTCAGCCTCCCCAATGCTGGGATTATAGGTGTGCACCACCACCCAAACTTGGTTTCTAACTCAGTGCACCCATGGGTGGGGCCAGTGCAGCATGTGGTGCCAGGGATCAAACCCTGGTCCCTGCACTTGCCTAAGCAGGTGCTTAGTCTACTGAGCTATCTCTCCTGCCTTAAATTGTAAGTTCTTTAAGGACATAAGCCACGTTCTACTCATCTCAGTCTCTCTAAATCTTAAATAGCACTGGGCATAGTCTAGGTAATAAATGGATGATAGATGAGTAGGCAGATAGATCTTAGATAGAGAGATAGATGGATAGACAGACAGACAGTAGATCTCACAGACAAGCAGTTATACCACCAAAAAAAATATGGCTCCTGGAGATACAGTCCAGAGTGAGGGAGACAGCCATAGAACTGAACAAAGGAAGCACAGAATCAAGCTACAGAGACAATAGGAAGCAGGTACACAAGGATACAGTGGCAAGGCTGACTCCTGCTAAAGCTGATCTCTGCAGACCCTGGACACCATCCAGCACCCAGGGTCCTCCCAGAGTCTTGGGGTAAATGCCACTGCCATGTACACGGTAAGATCTCCAGGAAAGTCAACAGAGGGACATGCGAGCCTAATGCTAAATGCATGTAAGATACTTATCTGTGTCTGAATTGAGTGGCTTTCTCAAGCCAGAGAAAGAGCATGAGCCTTGTGAAAGGAACTTAGCTGTTCAGGACAGTGCCAAATATAACGAAAGTCATCGTAGTAGCTAATGCACATGCTGCATTCTCAATAAATAATACCTCATTTGATTTCTCAAAGAAGAATGAATGCATAAAGAAAGCAGAATTAAAGCTCCTGTAAAAGATGCCCGTTTCATTTTGTTATTATTTTTCTACATTTTAGCTATCCCCTGAGAAGTTGTCATGTAATTATATGGAATCCAAAAAGCAAATAACCCTTACTCCATCACAGCGCTTCCAGAGTCTTATGAGGGAACATTGAGCTCTATTTGCCTACTATTTGAAGGTGGAGGGCAGTTTGAGACACCAGAGGGAATTGAGAAAATTATTCAGAGCCTACTCCTGATGATATGTGCAGTAATTAGGGATGAAGCAGTGGAAACACGGAAGGCCTCTTGAAATGAATTCTCTTGAAAGTGAGCAAGCGATCTTACAATATTTTAGAGTGACATTATAAGTGTGGTTCCTTTAAAAATTCTCTGGTGGAAATTATCTGGAACCAGAGCTCAATTAAAGATTAAAGGGTTTGGGGGCAGTAAGGGTGTGAGCTTGCTTCTTTGTTTCATCCGTTCAGCTTCAGCTTCTCTTCTTCATAGAAAACAGACACAGGAAAAAAGCTTTGAGGTCACCTCATGGGTCCCCCGGGAGGTCAGTACCAGCCTGTTCTCTGTGCATCTCAGTGAAGTGCTTTAGTCAGGCAAATTGCAAAGGATTTAAATAAGCACAGCTCCCACTACTTCCTTCAGCAAATTTTAGCATTCAAATGAACGAGTTCATCTATTTATTTACAAAATGGCAGGCAGATAAGGGCTGGCCTCTGCTTTCAGGCCAGCAACCTTCAGCCTCTGTGGTTGGTAGAAATGTCATCCATATCCCATCTCTTGGGAGGCTGTAAACAGGTGTATCACTATAAGTCCAATCTATTAGTGACACCCTGAACACCCTGTAGACCCTTTCCTAAAATACAAAAAAAGAAAAAGAAATGCCATTCACATGGTAGACACCTCACCTAAGAGTGGGCTCCGAAGATGCCTCAGTATCGGGGTACTTTCAGATCATTGTGGAAGAGTAGAAAATTTCATTTTCCGTACTTGGTCTTGCGTACTGAGGGTAGCCATTCAGTGCTACAAGTCTCCAGGCCTCTTCTAAGGGAAAGCCCTATTAAGGCTCCTAGGAAGGGACATGGCTTGGCGGGGAATCCCCAAACTGGTGAGGGGTACTGCATGAAATCTGAAAGATTACTGATACCGGAATTGGGCCCGTCAAATTCTGCACCTTGTAGAGTTTGCAGGGAAGCTAGAAGAGGACTGGTCAGCAAGGAGTTCACAAACAAACCACAGTTATGAGCAGGCAGAAGGCCAGCTATAGGCTGGTGCGACTCCCAGACGCAAGACACATAGGATAGAACCCAATGCTGGTGGTGGGAAAAGCCAAGGAAAGAAAAGAGGGGCTCTGATGCTATAGCGATGAGGCTACAAAATCGTCCCTCTATATGAGCAAAACATAAGCTAAAGAAGTTTTAGATTTTTCCAATTCCCAAGCTCTTCTGCCTTGACCCTATGTTCCCCACTCTAGGCTCTGTGGAACCCCATCTACGGCACTGCCATATCTGTCATTACAACATGTATCCTCACCTGACTCTGCCTGAGAAAACCACCAGGCCATCCAAGCTGATGAACTGAACCTCCCCAGAGCCCAAACTGCAGATGTGACCTCAATGGGCCTGGGCCACGTTGGGAAGTACTGGAAACGAAGACCTGGCGGGAAATCTAAAGGACATGTGATACAATTTAGAAGGCCGTATTTCAAAAATTTATTTACCCATTCTTTAGACTTCAGAGGGAAAATGGAATAATCTGCCAAATGTTTAATATGTGGCAAAATCATAAGGATTTCCCCCTCCCTTCTGCATGGGGCACATACCAGCCCTCAAACTGACTACATGGTAATTGTCAAGAAACCAGGCTGAGACTAGCAGGCTAGGGCGGAGTCACAAGGTTTTCCCAGTCTTTTCCTTGGGTGACACGGCTGGGACCCAAAGACCCAATACACCAGCGTGGCAAAATTCCTAAGGTGAATGGGGCCCAGGAGTTGCATGATGTGGCTCCCCCACCCAGTGCTCCTATAGGAGACCCAGTTGAGGAAAGAGCAGTTCCTCCAACAGCCGCAGATCCCAAGCCTGCCTCTACCTAGCCTGGTGTGCCTCTCATTTCAATTAGCCTCGCTGTCCTCCTGAGAGGTATCCCCAACTTGATCCCTTTTAAACACCAGTACCGTCCTGCTCAGTCTGTTGCACCACTACTTTCCCACACTGGCTCCTCTCCTGTGATGTAAGAGGGGCTCACATCAATACCATGAGAGGATCATGACTTTTAGCCATGAACAAATGGTGCCTCTTGTACCTTTTGATTAAGACAGATGAGGCTTGAGACTTCTTAGCGAGAGAACAGCCACAGCTACTCACAGATCCTGTAGGATTTGGTTTGTTCTTTGATAAAAAGAAGCAGAAGAGGGTGCTAAGGCAGGAAGACCAGCCCAAAGCAAGGCACGCCTATCATTAGCATTCCCCTACCAAGAAAACTAAAAAGAAAGAAGTAGGGTAACTTCCAAACCAAACATGTAAACTTCTAGGGTGTTCAGTTATAATCATGAAGTATGGAAGGTAACTTTTCTTCAAGTTCCAACACTGGTATATGTAATGTGTACTCTTTCAGTTGACAGTAGTTGCCAAGGTGCATAATATTGGGGGAATGTTTTGAATTTGTCTCCCAGTTGGGAATTCTAGAATAAGCAATTCTATACATTTTCTGGAATCTGTAGCCAAAAAAGTAGATCAACAAAATGTAGCTTCCCCCTCACGTGAGCTCATAAATATATGTACAAATTTTGTTGAGAATGTAGCTATGCACTCAAGGTAGCTTATTGTTCAGAACTGACATGTGGAGGCTTTGTTGCCTGTGAACTGTGCCAAGTCATCCTGCGGGCAAAAACCCCTCAGGTTACCAAGAAATATGGCTACCGGTAGCAGCCATGAGGTCATTCAGGCAGGACACGTCCAAAGAAAAACCACAGAGCTGGAGGCAGGCACGTTGAGGCCTGCCTGCTTCTTGAAGAGACGTAAGCCCAGAGAGTTTGAGTCTGACACAACTTGCCACCCTCCTATGCCCAAGCCAAGGTAGGTCTGCCAGAATGTATGAAAGTGTCTATAGGTTGGATAAAGATCCTTGGTTCTAAAAGACAGGGCTGGAGGAAAGGCAGTGTTCTAAGACAGCAAGTCACAGGAGGACTGCTGACAGGGAAAAAGAATTCTTGGCGTTATCTTTTTTTGTCCATTTATTTATTTGATACAGGGTCTCACTACTAGCTTGGAATAGTAGTGATCCTCCTGTGTCAGCCATCCCAATGCTGGGATTGTAATGGCTTTAATCCCTTTTAAACACCAGTAGCATCCTCCTCAGTCTATTGCCCCACTCCTTTCCCACACTGGCCCACATCAGTACTATGAGAGGATTTTAGCCATGAACAAATGGTGACTCTTGTACCTTCTGATTAAAGTATAAGACCCATGCCTGGTCTTGGTGGCCAGCTCAGTGGGCCTGGCACGGCATGCAGTACCGGGGATCAAACCCCGGTCCTTGTGCTTGCCAGGCAGGCACTTAGACTGCTGAGCTATCTCTGTGGCCTTCTTGGCTTTATCTTGTTATCCCCTGCACCAACACACAGATTTTTTCCTTTTATTTGGGTATGGGAGTTGAGACACAGTCTCACTATATAGTTCAGGCTGGTCTGGAATTCAGTGATCCTCCTGCCTCCGCATCAAAAACGCTGGTATTACAGGCCTGAACTGCCACACTTGGCAAAAACTCTAAAATACTTTCACCTGTCACAATGAAGCCAGAATCTGGGAAGCTGGATGACCAGGGCATGCTGCTATTCTAGTTAAGATCTTACTCCCGCAGAGTTTACTTGCAATATGGCTTTGCAAGGCATAGCTCTGTATCCTGATGGCCCCCTTCCCAAGCTTGCGGCTCTCTGCAAGTCCTTCTCAGAACACTGCCTCAAATCCCTCCCTTCCTCCTGATCTACCAGGATTCTATATGAGGATTTAGAACAAGGGCCAGCATTCAGCTTCTTTTCACTCGTTGATTACTATGCTAATGAACCCGCTGGCCGTTGCAGTGACCTACAAGCTCCTACGCAGCGGGAGAGCCCTACATCTGAGCGCTGATAGTCACACTAAGAAAGGAAAAGAGGCCCTGGTGAGGCAGAAGGGGCCAGGGAGATTGGGAAGATTTCCAAGACCCAGATCAGTGAGGAGAGATGCAAAACATCACAAATCTCCTGTCACCAGTGATAAAGAACTAGCAGCCAGTCCCACACCATGAGACTTGCTGAGATTGAGGAAACCTTGTGCAATGAACAAGCAGCAGAGGAGGAAGTGGGGGCTGATGGCAGTGGGACCTTAGTGGCATACGGCAAATATTTCTGTGTCTGGGGTTTGCCTCTAAATAGAAACTGCCGAGGGTGCGAATTCAGAGGCATCACCTCTAGGGGCGAAGTCCTTCTGGGTAGGAAAGTTGCACAGCAGGTTTCATGAGTTTTGGGAATTTGGTCATGAAGTGGTCCAGATGTTTGAGTTTTGTCTACATTTGTGTATGTGTGTGGTGCTGGGAAATGAATGAAACTTGGGCCTCAAACATGTTAAGCAAGCCCTCTACTACTGAGCTACAACCTCGGCCTTTTAAAATTTTGTTTCGAGATAGGATCTTGCTAAATTGCCTGGGTGCCTTTGAACATGTTATCCTCTGGCATAGGGCTCCCAAGTAGCTGGGATTACAGGTGCACCACCTACCTGGCTTTGCCACTGGTTCTGGAGTCCTGTAGACTTTCCAGGTGCTTGTTGTCGTGAACAAAGAATTGGGCAAGACATACAAAAAAGGCAGGGAGATTTTACATTTTTAATGTAATATACAAGTAGATATTAATGCAAAAAAATATAAAAAGGACCCCTCTATGAAAAAAAGAGAAAAGATCATCATAAAGTCCTTAGAGAATAACAATAGTTAATACGCTGTGTATCATAATCTTAAAAGACTGGCCAAAATGTTACTTTATTAAAGGTGGGAAAGGAAGTATGCTCTGCACAGTAAGAGCAGGCCGCTGAGGAAGTTCACAGTGTTCATGGGGAAGGTCTTTTTATATCCTTCACTGTTTAGGCTGACATCAGATCTAGGCTGTCCTATCAAAATCTTGCTTGATTTTAGGCCAGAAGAATCTAAGACAGCACTTTCTGATTGATCCCAGGCACAGGGCTTGGAAATTGTTTTACATTTGTCCTAGCTTTCCATGATTGACAGGTCATGCCCACTTGCTCCACTGTTGGCCATGCCCTTGTCTCCTGCCTCAGTTTTGTCTGCTAGTTTTATTTACCTTTATTTTTTAAAATTTATTTATTTGTGTGTGTGTGTGTGTGTGTGTGTGTGGCCAGCTCAGC
>NDGN011369568.1:0-10717 GCA_002564285.1 Tympanoctomys barrerae | reverse complement strand
ATTTAAATGACAATGGAATACACTTCTCTGACAAAACTAAACAAAAAAGGGGATACAAATGAAGAACTATTTTGTATCTTTATGTTCAAAATAGGATAGATATACATCTACTTTCTTTTAATTCAATGAATATAAAGATTTGTTCTAATAGTGTTTGTGGACAGGATATCATTTCTGCATCTTGTACTATGCAAATATAGTACATGACTTATTAACCACTAAGAAAACAATATGCAATATAGTAATTGCTGAAACTATCCCACAAATTGGTTTTGAAACTGTCTCAGTGCTATTTGTTTCTCAATAAAATTATTTTTAAAATGTAAAATATTTCTTGGGCTATATAAAAGTGATCATTTTTCTATCACTTGTGAATTTTAGAAATTTTACTCATAGTATGGAATACTTGATACAGAGTAAAAATTACTCAGAATATACTGTTTTATGAACCTGTTCTATACATGTTTAAGTTTAGTGGTTTTACATTTATTCAAGATCAATGGACTAAAAAAAATCAATGGACTAATTCTATTTCTTTGTAGGATGTCTAATATGTACCTTAAAAAATGCATCTTCAATAAAGTGGCAGACCAGATAGAAGAGAGAATGGCTGGATAGGTGGACAGATGGGTGTCTTAAAGGATGACTAAATGAATGAAAGGTAGAGTGTTAACTTCATAAAATGAGAGTAATTGAAGAGTAAAAAATGGAAGCATGGAGGGAAGGAGTAAAAATAAAATATGGAGAGATAATAATGTTCATTATTTTTGTAGTTGTTTCTAAAACTTAAATCAGCCTATCAAATTTTAGCAAATTAAAAACTTTAACAATAATGTGGTATTTCTCTTAACATCCTAGACTGATAGAGGGACAATTTCACTTCTGGTTATTAATTGAACTTTGCAGAACCTTCACACTAGAACCTTCACACTAAATCCTTTTCCAGCCTATTTGTTAAAATAAGTCTTGCTTACACTGAAATTTAAGTTTGTCTCTCTTCCCCATTTCTAATTTGTCTTCTTTTCATACTTTGTTTACTTTCCTTGCATTAAATGAAATACTCAATTGATTTTATGATGTCTAATCTGTCTGAAAATGAAAAGGCGAAGGGTATCCATATCTGTTCAAAACAGTATTAATAGAGCTTGGAAGCAATTAGTGCAAAAGCTGGGGCAAACAACTGTGCAGATCTGCATGACCCAGAACTACATGAAGAAGAACAGAAAGTCTGGCCTAGCTTTATTCAGGTTTCCATGGAATCTGATTAGTTAGCAGATGTGGGTGGAACTGCAGGAGAGCAGACTTAGAAGACAGAACACCTGTCAACTGAAGGAACATTACTGACTGTGGGCCAAATGCTTGGACACCTCTATAATCTGTAGAACTAGTCCTTGCAGGACCATTCTTGCAGGTAGTGAAATACCAATCATATGGGATTTCAATTAGTTGTTTGAACAATCTGCATTGTAGACACAGAAAAGGAGTAACACTGACTGAAGGCAAATAAAATCAGGATATTGGAACCAAGCAAGAATTGAAACTTGTGATCAGGAGAGGGCTCATCAATCCCAATGCTTAGCATCACAGTGCAGAAGAAATGGAAGAGGATCAGGATGAAGATATTTTCTACTTAGCCCTTAGACAGAAAAAAGAGAATAGGGCCAGTGAGATAGCTCAGTGGCCCAAAGCGTCTGCTTGGGTAGGCTTAGGCAGGTGAAGGGACTGCAGTTTGATCTCCAGAACCTCAAACCATGCCAGCCCTGCCCACAGGGCAGGCTGATCTGGATACAAAGAAAGAAACAAGGAAAAAATGAAATAAAGAAAAGAAAAAAGGAGGAAGGAAGGAAAGAAAGCAAGAAAGAGAAAGCAAGCGAGCAAGCAAGCAAGAAATAATAATTTCTTTTTGAGATTCTGATTGTTTGGGGGAAATGAAAAATGACACTCGATGGGTATTAGGCTTATGAGAACCCTGAAGCCTCTTTATTCCTGAGCACTTTCAAGCACTGCTGGAATGCTAGATAAATCTGGAGAGGAGGTGCTGAGAGAATTGTGAGCTCACAACAGGTCATGCTTGGCTCTGATCAACAACAGCAATAGCACATACTGTAGATTGAAAGATCTGTGAGAGCTGCCCTGGGGAAGAAGGTTGTAGGGAAATGAGGGCTGCAAAATTCCTTCCTATCATCCCCAGTGCTATGATGGACATAGCAGCCAAAGAGCTCCTGTGCACACTGGTGAATTTTGTAAAAGAAAACTATAAGCTAAGAGAGGGGTTTTCAGACTTCCTGCCTTATAAAGCATTGCAGAAATGTAGGCTGTAAATTCACATTAGGATAACTGCTTACAAGCAATATTAATATACCAGCAGCAAGGTACACAATAAATTACATTGTGTCCACTCAGTGCAAAATATGGCAAGTGAAAAATGGTTTTGATTCAAACATTGCAGTTCCCTTAGCAAAATAACTTCTGTGTCCTGAAAAAAAATCGCTGAGTTCCGTGGCTCTAAGTTCTCTCTGTGTGTCCCTGCTCTTCAATTATTTGGGTGAAGGGACTTACAAAAGTCATTTCCAGCTTTGTTTCTTTTCCTTAGGGTAACACAAAATAAATTTATTTCATAGACTTGTTCTCTGATTAAATTCTACATAATGGAAGAACTCAAGGTTTTAAACTTAGAAATGGTTGACCACAACAGAATAAAACTATGGAATGTAGATATTTGAAATGACTCAACAGGAGAGAAAGAAAACAAAATATATTAGGGAAAAGGTCTAATTTAAAGCTGGAGGAGGTGACTCAGCCCCGTAATCCTGGCATTCAGAGGAGGATTGTCATGGGGCCAGATTGAACTGCCATGTCTTTCTCTCCCTATCTCTTTGTGTCCATTTACCTCTCTTCCTCTCCTGCACTCGATTATTCCCTCACCCTCCCTCCATATTTTTCAATATATCTATAACATCTATATGTACTCCTTACTTCTTGAGTTACTAATTTGGATTTTCTGGGTTCAGCTTAATTATTAGTACCTCAAGCAATGGGGAATAGATGAAGCTATGTGCTTGCAGAATGGCTGGTACACAGATAATATATAATTACAAGAAAAGTTCTGTGCCTGCAATAAACCTTGGGTTTGTAATGCTGCAATTCTTTATCTTAAGTCTTCTAGATTATAATATCCCAGATATTTTTGGATTGGTGTTGGCTTTTGCAGACTATGACAACAACAACCTATCCTTGAATCATCCAGTGTAATCTATTAGCAAAATTGCAAATGACATCTATGCAAAGGACTTAGTGGCTCAGGCTTAACAAATTTGCCCAGGAGAAGGAGGCCCCTGGGATGTTGCTATCTGTGAACTTGTTGAAATCATAGTGCCTCTAACTGGAGAGAATCATACTAGATTATAATTTCCAATTTGTGTTTTTCACCTCAACTCTAGGCCTCAGATGTAGAGCCCAGGAGAGAAACGATGGCAAATTTCTCCTGAGGCAGGGAAAAGGATTTGCTGAGGGGAATCTGGGACACAAGTTTGTCCACCTGAGTCAAACATGCAAAGCACTATAAGATCTACACATCCTTGACTGACACTATAAGTCTTCTCTTTCCCAAGAGTTAAGGGTTTGTAGATGCTTCAGCAATGTTTCTTTTGCTTATTGTTTTCCTCCTCCTGCAGCTTCCTTTCCAGGTGTGCAATTTTGATACTGAAGTCTACTTTCGCAACAGGAGCACCAACGTGCAGAAGGATGGAGATGTGGTGATTGGGGGATTTTTCTCCCTTTATGTCTATATATACAGCACTGGCTTCTTTGATCTACAGCCTGTGAAGCACTTTTTAATTTGGCCGTAAGTGTCTTTTCATGTAATCACTTTCTTCTTGGATATCAATATGATTCATTTCTCTGAATTAATTTGTGATTTAGTGCATCAGCGTTCTCTATGTTTCTGTCTTGTTCTTTCTACAAACACAGGAACAGAATGATCTGTACATTACTGTGCATCTTAGCAGTTCTTTTTCACTTCTGGAAAGTGAGAGGAAGATATTGTTTTCATTTTCTTAACTTCCTGCTTTGAGGATTGCAACTTGAGTGAGACACCACTCAACACTGGTTCACTATTTGTGCCCTTGTCCTATCTATTTGCCACTGCATGACACTAAGAGCCACTCCCAAGAATTATAACCTAGCCATTGAATCAAAATCAATGCTAAGTAACTAGAGCAAACATCCTTGAACACAACTCATGAACTAGTATTTCTTTGTACATGCTATTCCTTTTTTCTTTTTTTTTTTTTGGCATACTGTGTTGTTCACTGTTGTTTCTAACCCTCTTTCTCAGTGTAGATATTTAGTGATTATTTCATATAAGCTATTTCTTCCTTTCATACCAAGGTCTCTATGATACTTGTACCAGCAATCCAGGCCTTAAGTAGGGGGTGAGTCATCTATGAGAATTTTGCCTTCTGATGTGTACTCTCACTGAACAGAAGAGCATTCTATGTTGACATACTAGCACATCAGTTTTGTAGCCAGATATGTGATTACAAATAGGATTTGCAAACCCTCAAAAGGTTCTGGCATATGACTTCTGCCTTGTGGGCTCAAGGGATGTTACTGAAATATTGGCTTATTGTGCCTTTTATCAATGCTGTGAGTACAAATGTTCCTGTGGCTACTTCTCATGTTTGAGTGAAGGGATGATAAGGTTAAGAATTTAGTCCTCTGTTTTCTTTTGATGGTACTACATCTATATTGCATTTCTCATCATTTCCAGGTGTTTGTTTATATTTTTATTGTAGGACACTTGCTTCATGGTTACTTAGTTTTTGTTAACAGGATCTTACTATGTTTCCTTGACTTATAGCAATGTTTTGGGATGAAGGATTCTCCCTGCTTCAGTCTCCTAAGCAGGTGCAAAATGGGCATGTGCTCTTATACCTTATATGTATTTGTTTGCTTTTGTTTATCTCAAAGTATGTTTGATGTTATCAGTGTGTTTAATATACAGACTCTGGTTCTGCTATGTGGTGAATGTTGTTTCTCACATAGTGTGTACATGAGGAAAATTTTGGGGTGATTGAGTCATTGAGGAGTGAGTTGAACCTCCAGAAATTTGTTTCAGAAAAATATTACAAATGGCAGTCATTGGAAATTGTAAGAAGGATTTTTATTTAATCAAAGTACAGCCATCAGTATAGGGACCACTGCAATATGGATGTGCAGAGGAGAAGTAGATTTCAGTGGATTCTGTGTGCTTCTGGGGCTATTGGGAATGTATAGTGAAAGAGAAGCTTTAAGTTCAGTGGATGGAATATTACTAGGGGACACAATAGAGATAAGAGGGATTCTGGCTACAGCAACCATCTAGGCATCCAAGTGCAATCAGTCCCGAGCTTTAGATAAAGGAGAACTGGGAGCTGATCAGAAATGTAGTATGGTTATGTTTTACAAATATTTTACAGATATTGGACAGGAAGTTTATTTTTATTCTTGGGGAGATAAAAATAGCTACCTGCCTCCATCCAGTCTGGGACTGAAAACAACAAACATGTAATTTCAAAGAATATATTATATCCAGACTGAGGTATTCACTCAAAGCAAGAATTTTGAGACTTGGGCGGGCCAGTGAGCTCAGCGGATCAAAACACCTGCTTAGACAGACACAGGTGCCCGGGGTTCCATCCCTGGTTTGCCGTGCTGGACCTGCCCCCAGGGTGCACTGAGATGGTGTTTGAGACTGGGTGTGGTGGCACGCACCTGTAATCCCAATGTTTGGGAGGCTGAAAGCAGGAGAATTACTACATGTCCTATCTGTGTAGTGAGACCCTGTAGACCCTGTAGACCCTGTCCTAAACACATTTTTTTTCTTTTTGGTGGAACTGAGGATTGAACTCAGGCCTTTGCGCTTGCCAGGGAAGCTCTTATTCCACTGAGCCACCTCCCCAGCCCCTTGTCCTAAATACATTAAATAAATAAATAAATAAATAAAATTTTGAGACTTGCATGAAAACTTTTTTTCACAAATCAAAATGAAAAAAGAAAAGAATTTTTGCAACACAAAAATATTTACATTTATATAGTTAATAGATATTTAAGTCAACATTAAAATTTTTAAAAGGAGGTCATGGCCCATCTGTGGAAATGAAATCACTGTAATTAGTAGACTGTGGTTCTGATATCTTAAACTCTGTACAGAAACATGAACACATTCAAATTTGTCAAATGATCTTTCTGCATCTACTGAAATAACCATGTGATTCCTTTTTGTCTTTGTCTTTGTTATTCTGGTGTATTACATTTTTCTTTAAATTCAATTTTTTTAAGTTGGATATTATAAACAGAACAAAGGCAAATTGCAGAAACAATTACAGAAGCAGTGTTACAGACAACATTACATTACATTTTGTGATTTGCATCTTTGAACTGTCTGTGAACCACTGGGATGAATCCTACTAGGTCATGAGGAAAATCCTTCTTGATGGTTAGAATTTTGTATCTCCTTGATTTGGTGTTAGCAGTTTATATGTTTCTATGATTCCATCCATTTCTTCTGTTTTTCACCTTAGCAGAGTATAGGTTCTCAAGTTAAGTGTTCACAATCAGCATTTCTGCAGGATCCATTGTGATTTCACCCTTTTATGTTCTAATTGCATGAATTTGAGTCTTTTATTTCCTTTATTTGATAAGATCGCCTAAGGGTTTATCAATTTTATTTAATATTTTAAAGAATCAACTCTTTGATTCATTGATTCTTTGTATTGCCATCTTAATCTCACTTGCATTAATTTATGCTCTTATTTTCATAATTTTCCTCTCATATGAGGCTTAAGTTTGATTTTTTTTCTAGAAATTTATGGTTCAATTTAAGCTGTTTATTTGGGCTCCCTGCATTTTCCTCATGTGATAATGCATGGCTGTAAATGTTCTTTGTAGGACTGCTTTTACTGTGTCCCACAGATTTGAATATGTTGTATCTGCAGTATAGTTTGTGTGTAGATGCTGTTCAACTTTTTTACTGTTTTCTCTGTGAACCATTGATTGTTCAGAAGGGAGTTGTTTCATTTTTCCCTTGTTTGTGTAGTTCTCAGTTCTTTTCCAATTGATTTCCATTTCAGTACAGTATGATCAGATAATACTAATGGAATAATTTCAATTCCTAAACATTTATGTAAGCATATTCTCTGGGCTAGTGTGTGTTTGATATATGACAGACTGTGTAGACTGTAGTATATATAAGTATGCTTGCAGACAAAAACAGTGAGCGACCAAAATCAGAATGGTTGTGTTGAAAGCTTTCTATACTTACATTATTTTTATGTATATTATTGAACAACCTAATAGAAAAATAATGGGAAATTTTCTCCAGTCATGAAGGGGAGTATTATGTTCTTCAAATTTACATTAAGTAACTTGAATAAATTAATGTACAAATGGTATTTCTTACATTAACACTTGATTAATTTAATTAATTTTTGTGTTTTACTTGATGACACTGACTGCATCAATTTCTTTTTGCCTTACTACAGCCCTTTTCCTTGCAAAGTTATTTTGCATGTATATGAAAAAAATTTGACTATGTGTTTTAAAATTATTTACTACGATTTTTCTTGCTGAACATATTTTTGCATTATGTTCAAGTTGAAAAAAAAAACATAAATATTTAGGTGAAAAAATTGTAGCTATCATATGGCTATTTTCTTTCTCTTTGTTGTGTATCTTAATCTTCAATTCCAAAAATGTGTCCACATTACTTCTATCAGTCTTTTTTTTTTTTTTTTTTTTTTTTTTGAACTGGAGATTGAACTCAGGCCCTTGCACTTGCCAGGGAAGCGCTTATTCCACTGAGCCATGCCCTGGCCCCTTCTATCAGTCTTATTATTGAAAAGTTATGTCTTGATTCTTAAGTTTACAATGAATATGTGCATATAATGTTTCAGAATTTACTTATACTATTAACAAAATTACTTTAGATTTATCTCCTGATTTTGAATCAGTACATTCTGATAAAAGAAATGCACACAAAGTATATGCTGAAAATACAAGAGACATAGCTCGGTAGCACAAGCACTCACCTGGCAAGCTCAAGGTCCTGAGTTTGATCAGCCATACAAAAAGAAAGAAAATGCATATAGTTATATATATGTACATAACTATAGTAAAATACAATACAACTACATATATGTATATATATACACAAAAATATATATGTAAATCAATCAACAAATCAAGGTCATTTTTTTTTTTGCATTCCACTGGTATATCTATATCTTTTGGAGACAATCCCAGCCTCCTTAAAACATTAATACTTAGTTTATCTTTTTTCAACATGTCTTTCTCCATCATTCAAAGTGTATATAACTACTTTTAAAGACTTCCCTTCTTTCACAATACCCAGTATAATTTTTGCCATTGGCATAAAAACCTGTCTTCTTTTAATTATAAAATAGTAGTAATTTAAGATGAAATTTGTTCTGTATTGACACCTATGAAACATTTTTTCTGATGATTTTTCTCCTTACTAGCAAGGTATGGCTTTGTTTAATGCACTATTACATGTTCTGTTTAGTCTGTTGCTTTACTACATATATTTTCACAATTTTGCTTGAATTTATTGAATTTATGTTGGAACATTTTTGATAATTTCATTTACTTTCTTTTCTTTTGGCTCCTGAATCTTTTCTTAAAGTCCTGAGACCTTGTTTCAGTTTTGGGAGGGCTTTTTAGAATGAATAGCTGTTTCCTGTATGCGATATTGGTGTATTATTTTCCCAAAAGTTGCTTTTCTCCTACTATTTTGCTAAATATTTTTTAGCCAGAAATTACAGAACAATACTATATAATTTACAAAAATTTTGTTTTCATGACTATTTCATTGAAAATGCTTTTGATGTCAACTTCTTTAAGAATCTTGATTCCAGATTTTCACATATGATCATGTCATGTCAACAGAATGCTTCAAAGTTTTCTTAACACATGCCCTTCCTGGTGACAATGAAGTTTGCAGTTATCTGGCATTGCATCCTGGGAAGGAGGGTCACCACACCTTACTTCCTTCACTCTTATTTTGACTGATTGCTATTTTCATTAAACAAGATCTAATTTTAACTTGAAAGAGTACTGTTTGATCTTTAATTACCAAATACTAAATGGATAATTTTACTGAATATGATGCTATATGCTAATATATAACTCCATTACGAACTAATTAAATCATGGAACTTGATGTATCTGTCTCTTTTCCCTTTCACACAGATAAATGTGGATGGAAATTTTGTTTTAATGATATTCTAATAACAACAGTAATATTATGGTGATAGTTTTCTTTTAAATAATTGAATTCATCCAGAAATGGATGCTTCTTAGTATCAGACACTAAATGTGCTTGGAATAACATTATGTTTGCCTTTATAAATGTGTAAAAATATTAAAAATATGGTCAAGTTTTTAAAGCAGTTACAGGAGGTAATTAATTTTTAAAATTTATTAGTACATTTTGGCAGTATATAATCATTGCATTCATCACTGAGAACGGGTATGTGTACAAGACAGATCTCAATTCTTCCCCATTCCCCTTTTCTAAATTTTTTTGCCATCATCACGTATTTTAAAAATCTTTATCGAATTCATTATCAAAAATACAGGTTAATGGATTAAATAATACATAAACACACAAAATAATTGCACTAAATTGAGATACACTTTCAGATATTATGTTATGTTATGTCATAATAGCATTTTTTGTTTTTTATTATTTCTACTTTATTCAGTACGCTATACATTAGGCTTCCAATATAAAAAAGCGATGTGATATTTAAAGCTTGCACATCTGACTTAACTTCATTTAACTCTCTGGTCTCAATGTACGTCCATTTTATTATACATTGGTCAAGATTAACTTAGTGTAATTCTTTACTGAAAATGTTTAAGTATTTCTATCTTTTGTTTTGGACATATGATCTTGCTATGTAGTGCAGCTTGGTCTTATATTACTTGTGTAGCTGAAACTGGCCTTGAACTCCTGGTGATCCTCCTGCTTCAACCTCTTGGATGCTGGGATTACAGCCATGCACCACCACACCTGGCATTTTTAAGTATCTATTGCATGCTTAGGTTATCTAAATTAAAAAAAAACATTTTACTATCATTTTCTATATTATGCTTCTCAAAATTTTAAAAGTCAATTCTTCTTGCAATGTTGGTTATTTAACCCAGGCTCTAAACAGTGTCCTATATTCAGAGAAAATCTACATTTATTGTTTTGAAACAAAGTCTTCATAAGTTAATTCATCAAACTGAGGTGAAATTTGAGTCCTAACTCAGTCTCTTAGGCTGCAGTGATGATAGGTGTGCACCACACTGCATGGTTTCTGTTCTTGTTTTTCAAGCAACAGATCTGTAAATCCTGATGGCTTATATTTTTGGAAATGGATAGGAATGTTGTTCAAACCCAGTATTAATGTGTAATTCCAATTTCATCTCTTATTTAAAGAATTTTGAGCAATTTCTATTTTAAAATTATATATCATTATTTGTCATTATATTTCATATTTATATAATTGTTTTAATTTTTAAAGGTAACAGATTTTTAAAAAAATACTTAACCAACAACACTTTATTTATTTAATTTTTAAGGAATACAAAATGTTTTTATTTTTTATTTTTTATTTATTTATTTATTTATGTGTGTGTGTGTGTGTGTGTGTGTGTGTGTGTGGCCAGC
>NDGN011369565.1:0-11715 GCA_002564285.1 Tympanoctomys barrerae | reverse complement strand
TAGCTCAGTAGAATAAGCACTTGCCTGGCAAACGCAGGGTCCTGAGTTCAATCCCCAGTACTGGAAAAAAAAATCACTATGTTTACTTGTTTTTTTCCATTCTAAGACAGTTTTTAGTATTTCATTGTTTTCAATGAACTTGGCAGTTTCTAGTACTATTTATTACCAGTGCTGTATTTTGGAGGATGTCCTGTCATATTTTAATGGGATTCTCAGATTTAGGGAAGATTTCACAGAGGTGATTTATCCTTTATTTCACATAAATTCAGGAATTACAAAAGAGAACCTTACATCTTCAATGACAAAAACTTTCCTCACTTGGGTATAGTAGTTTCTGCCTAGTTTCTGTATTGGAAATTCATTGTTTTTCTCCTTTCTAGTTTGTAGATACAAGTTAAAATTTCCAATTTATACTCACAATTTTTCCTAATGCTGAAAACTATTCCTGGAGATCAGGTATGCTGGGCATATTCTGTCCCACTAAGCCACAGTCTCACCCATTCTTTTTTTTTGTGGGGGGGATTGGGGATTGAACTCAGGCTCCTGTGCTTGCTAGGCAAGCACTAATTCCATTGAGCCATCTCCCCAGCCCCTCACCCATTCATTTTTAAATTCTGTAGTAAGCAGAATTTTAAGATGTGCCCTACAGTTCCCACCCGAGTGGATTCCCCACATACACTCATTGCCCTTTGGGTGTGGACCTGACAGTTGAATATAATGGATGTGATTTTATTGTACCATATGAGAATGGACGGAGACTGTCTGCTTCATTTGCGAAGCTGAGCCTCTATAGTAAGAGAGGCTCACTGCTGAGATCTGAGTGCCCTCTGCTGTGGTTTGGGTCCCGGAAGTTGCCCCAAAGCCTCTTGCGCTTAGAGGTGGGGCTTGTGAGCGATAATTGGATTATGAGATCACCATAGCTGACTTGATGTTAGAAAGTGAAGGTGAAGCTTGGTTAGAGGCAGATCACAGGATGGAAAAGGCATGATTCTCCCCAAATATTCCCTTCTCTCCTGGTTGTCATGTGGGCAATGTTCCTCTGCTATGTCCCTTGGTCAGGCTCTCTGCTTGGAGTCAACTGATCACAGACATCTAAAACTGTAAGCCAAAATAAAACTCTCCTCCTCTAAATTGTGAATGGTGCATATTGTACTTCAGCAATAATAAAATTGACTAAGACAGATTTTGGCACCAGAGAAGTGGTTTTGTTTCTGTGACTGCTTGACCATGTAGTTTAGAAGCCTTTAGAGTTGATTCATGGGAGAAGTTTGGAAATATTTTGGGATACCGGCTAGAGATGTTCTGAATGCTATAAAATAAGCTTGATAGGTGATTTTGGTCAAAGCTCAAGCTACAGTGCTGATAGAAATACAGGTGGCAAAGGCCAGGCTCCGAAAGCTTCAGTTGAGGACTCCACTGGCAGTTGACTCAAGATTGTGTTTTGCTCCAGCAAAATACTTGTCTACATTTCACTTGCATCCTAAGCCCATGTGCAACTATGATTAAGGGTAGGGGACTTCTCAGTCAAGCAGAGAAAATTTCAATGCATCCCAAATTTGAAGCTGTGACACGGGTACCTCTGGCAACTTTTAGCCGTATCTACCCTGTGAAACAACAAAAAAGAAGAGTTGAATACTTTGATTGATTTTTCTAGTGTTCAGAAAGCTTATAAAGTTGGGGCACAGGAAAAAGTTGTTCCTGAAATGTTAGCATTAAAATAAAGCCAAGAACTGTGCTTCAGGATATCAAGAAAGATCCACTGGTATAACTCAATAAAATTAACTATACCTCAGCCATCCTAGGCTCAAATGTGCAGTTTCATTTGAAAGGATAGTCCCAGGGTGACTGTTTAAGAAGAATGGCCTAGATAACAAGTTCTCTAGGATTGTGTTGACAGGACTCAGTCATCCAGGAACTTGGAAGACTCTACAGCCATGACCCAAGGATTTCAACTGCTATTGAAACTAGAGACACACCTTGGCATCTGACACCTGATGTGTGGTGCTGGTTTTATTTGTATGCACAATGCATATGTTCTGAGGCCAGGGAATTTTCCACTCAGATTTCAGCAGAAGTCTGGGAAACCATGCATGTGGCCCTGAGAGAACAGTGTGTGAAGCTGAGAGAGTGAAAGTGAAAGAACAGTAAAGACATTTGGAGAGGCCAGAAACACGAAATGTCTGAGGAAAGCTTCTGGCAGTGAGGGAAGCCACCCCAAGAGAGAAGCCATATGGACTGCTACCTGCAATGCCATAAGGGTGGGGACATTCAGAGTTCATCTCTTATCTTCCCAACTTGTCCCAGGTTCTTGACACAGAATATACCATCTTGTGTTAGCCCTGCTGTTTTTCGGTATTATTTTGGTTTCATATTCTGTTAAACCCCTTGTTCCTCCCTTTTGGAATGTAAACATTTCCCTGTACTTTGTATGGCAACACTGCTAATTTCATAATATCTCACAACTAAGAGTTTGCCTGGAGTCTCAGAGAAAACTTTGGATTTGGACTTATCAATGTTGAAAGTGTTAAGACCCGACATCTCTTAGAGATAGACTAAATGCATTTGACATAAAGTGATGCATTATTACTTTTTTGAGTTCTGGGGTAGAAAGTAGTGATTTGGATCTTGAATGTTCCCATAGCTTCACGCACTCACAGGTGGGGTTTGTGATGACCAGATTGTGGGGTTACCGCTGGCTTGGCTTGGAGGCGGGGCCTGGATAGAGGTAGGCCACTGTAGGCTTGACCTGAAGGAACGTCTCCTTCAGTGCCTTCCCTTCTCTCTCTTCTTCGTGGCTACCATGGAGGGAGCATCTTTTACCACTCCTTCCTGCTGGGTAATTCCTACCTTGGAGCCAGCCAATTATGGCCTGAAGATGTGAGCTGCAATAAACCTCTCCTTCTTCAGATTGCAGACAGGGGCTGTATCTCAGCCGTGAGACAATGAGTAAGACAGCCTCTAAGTGATAAAAGATTTTTTGAGTTAATTTATTATACAATAATAAATTATTTACAAATATTATATAAAATTAACACAAATGTATAATATACTTAACTTTAAATTTGTTTGGGTAGTAACATTTTTTCTATGCCAACAAATTGATCCTAAATGTAGAAAAGTAATAGGTAAAAGTCACATTATATATATATATNTATATATATATATGGAAAATTTTAAATTGTGCTGGGATGTTTATATTCTTAACATCCAAGTAAAATTTGGATGGATTTTTCCTAATACAATTGTTAAAATTTAGAACTCTAGGATTTGTTTTAGATTTAGTTTTCAGTAGATAATTTTTAAAGTGCCTTCTGACTTTTGTTATTTTTTAGAGAAAAAAATCTCTTCCAGGGTTTAATTAAACTTCTTACAACATTTAATTATTTCTATTTATTGACTAGAGGCATTCCATTCCTTGTTTGAAGTCAGACTTCTTGAATCCACTGATTATGGTTCTAATTTTGGCTAATTGAATTCTACGTCTGATGAGCAGGAACCAGTTTTTGGATGCAAAATATCATATCATCTCATCAGCAATTTTTAAAAGTACTTTCCTGAATTATGTGTTTACTAGGTCAGTTTTTATTTGTTTATCTTATTCTTTTCTTTGTTTCCAGGTATCTTTGGTTACTACAAGTAATCAGTGGTTATTTGTTCATACTTCAGAATTTTAAAACTGATTCCTCACACCACATAGTCAGCATGGATTTCTTCATTTTTATTTTTTTCACCATGAATTGCCTTTATTTCATATGCATCCACATTTCAACATTTAGTGGTCCTGAACAGACAGTGGGAAGATGCAGCAGGGGCCAGGAGGCCGAGAGGCCAGGAGGCCAGGAGGCCAGGCTGCCAGCATCTGGAACTGCTGCACACTAAGCCGCTCCTTTCTCACCGCTGAGCAGAAGCAGCAGCACCAAAGCCAACGTCCACGCTGGACAGTTTCTTCTGTTCCAGTTCTCAGACTGCGCACCTGACCCAAATGGAGGCAAGGGAGCCTGAACAAAGGCCCAAAAGCCTGTGTAAACATTCTTCAGCCCCAAAGCGAGGTGTGTGTGTGTGGGCGGGGGGGAAGCAGGAACAATCCAGATGGACCCTGCATGCTTAGGAGTGTCTTCATGGGGCCTCAGTCTGCCCACCAGGAACCTGAGGTGCTGGCAGGTCTGAAGGACCCTAGTGGCTGCTCTGTTCACCTCAAGAAACCTGAGCTGAGTCATCTGCTGATGGTGGCAGCAGGCGGCAGCCCAGGGCTCCGTACTCATTTCCCAGGCTGGTGGAGAATGAATGATTGTGGTTCCAAAGCTAAAGGAGGGACATCAGGTACTCTTTCCAACATTACCTGATAGCTTCTGGCCAGAGAAAGGAAAGGATGTGGAGAGTGCTGGGTGTGACAGTGTGACAAAGGGCAGGAAGAAGAGGAAAAGCAGTAACCCTCAGTCAAGGTAGGGGAGAAATGAAAGCCCTGAATTCCTCACCGAAGGCCAATTTCAGAGGGGGTTGGAGGGTTACAATCCATACTTTGGCCAAAGGTGGGAGTGGAGGAGGGTGGGACAGGGCAATGACTTGGAAGGAGGTGTCACTTAAAACTTAGAAAAAGAAGCCAGGGCACAGGCAAAGCAGCCCTACATCTAACAGTAGTCCCACAGGTGGTAACCTGAAGTCTTCACAATGACTCAACCAGCCACCCAGGCTAGGGCTCCAGGCGGTGGAGGCTGGGCAGGGAGGGGGAAGGCAGCACCCTGGGTCACGAAATCAGCAGCAAGGTGGTTGTGTGATGCCTCCTTTCACAGTTAAGTTAATGTGTTCCATCAGTCCAAATGGGGATTAGTTTAAATACACTTTCTTGATCCCAGAAGTTCAACTATGTAGACGGTGGTTACACCTGACAGGATGATTTGCTATAGCACAACTTATATATTTAAATGGACAACAAATTAGTATCATTTACAGTACCTTAAGATAAACTGCCTTGAATGGGATCTTTCTTTCCAGTACTTTGAGGTCTAAAAGACATAACTAGAAAATTTACTACTGTTGAAAATGAAGACTGTTTAAATCATATGGGGTGGGGCCTGGTGGGGAGGGCCTGTGTGGTTTTGATTAATTGTTGTAACACTGTCCTTCAGGCAGCTGAGGAAGTTTGTATTTTCTTAGGCATCATTTAGCGCTGACGCTCTTACAGAGTAACTTCGTTGCTATATGAACTCTGCCATTTTGCTAGCACTGATCTGGCTCTTGGTCCACCACTCCTTTAGAACTATTAACTCCATTCATATTAATTTTTGTTACAAATCTTACAAAGGGGGGTCCTTTGGGTATTTAGGTCCACATTCTATTTTAAGGCTGTATATTCGGTTTTCATAAACTGTTTTTGGAGCCCATTACCATCCCTATCTGTTTTATAAGTGCCATGTCTCCATCATCTTCTAGACCCCAGCTAACTGCCATCTCCTACTCCCTTCTGGCCTTCTTCAAGTTCTTCCAACAGTTGGAACTTGTGAAGGCCTTGTACTCCTGATCCTGTGGTGGCTGCCATCTTGCATTGGCATGGATTTCTGATGCTGTGTAAGTACATAACCTCATAGTACCCTACTCTGAATGCAAAGACTATTTGAGAATTGTCTCTCTGGGTAAGCCTTGTTGACTGACAAGTATTCTTTGGGGCCAGAAACAGATAGCTATGTTGTAAATGAGTCTGTCCCCAAATCCAGGATGAGGGTTGCTTCTGGGTATCTATACCTATACAAGAAATATAGCTTCTTTGGACACCTTTTCAAAGGTTTTCAAGAAAGTATGTTAAATGATAGGCAGAGGGAAGTAAGGAGTGTGGTGTGTAGATACAAGTGTATTAGCTCTATGAACAGGCATTCCGTGTGTATTCCTCTTTCATGCGCTCCTGTGCTCTCTGTCTACATACTCTGTCCTTAAACCATTCTGAGGGTATAATGGAAGTTTGGCTTTCATTTTCATATAACTTCCCCCTATTTTCATCAGCAGACTTCCATGTGTACTTTAGGGCTTCTAGAAAATTGTTAAAGTCTCCAATTTCTTTATGTACATCTACAATTCTCTTTATTACTCTAAGTTTATTCAGATCTTATTTAATGAACAAAGAAGAGAATAAAAAACATTTGTAAAGTCTTGAACTAGCATCAAGGAACTACTTTTGAATAATAATTTCCCATTGCCAATCCCTGGCTAGCTTTTTAGCATCCTGCCTTTATACTAGTTTTTAATGTTAAACCCATCTGTAACTAATGGTCCTAAGCACCTGTATTCTTATTGGTAGCATTCACAGAGCTAGCTTCTTGGTTGCAAACTTGGCTCTGAGATGTGTTACCTTGCTTAGGGGCATTGCATAAAATTTGGGCATGAGCCAAGACAAAATCAAGAGTATTACTATTGTCTACTTTATAGAGTAATTGGAGAACAACTTCATGCATTTTGACTTCCATGGCAGCTTTAAAAGTCTTCTGATGTTAAAATAACCTTCTCTGTCATAAAAACTCTAAGCAGACACAGACAAATGCCAGCAGGCAGAGGTAAAGTGAGGACTTTCCAATGTTCCATCAACACATCTTGAAAATTCTTCATCATTCTCACTGGCAAGTGATTCCAGACCAACATCCAGAAGGCTGGGATCTTGGGCCAGCCATGGAGAAAATTTTCATATAGCTTTCTAAAATTGACCCCTTGGTATAATTTCATTCTCAGTGTTGATTTCATTATGATTCTGTTTTTATAATTCTATTGACTAAATGGGAACTTGATGAATAACTGCATAATTCAATCTCAATGAAGCAGCAGTGTGCATATTCTGGGCTTCCTCAGGCAGGTAGGACGTGTTTTCACTCCATTTGGTTGACAGAGAAAGATGGCTCTATGTGGAGAATTTTTCTTGCTATATTTTTACATATATGACATAGATAGGAGAAAATAAAGGATTATGTTACAAATATCTCATATTTTTATTAGTAACTTTTTAAATGTTTATGGACAATTGATTAAAGAAAAAGAACAAACTTTAAAAGTTCCTTTATGTGTTTCCAAGGGTTAGATTAAATAAATGAATCATTTCCATCTAGGCCTGCTTTTTGTCTCGGGCAGACACCAAAGGATTATTATGGGAGGGCTTGGTTGCTGTCCTTGCTATTCTGCTCAGAAATTTAAAGAGCCAAGACACACTGATTCCTTTACTATTCCATGAAGGTGCCAGCACACCATGTATATTTAACATTTTTGTATTTAAAAATTTTCAGTATGAATTTAAGAATAGAATAAGTTTTATAGGTCCATTACTGCTTATTAAATAGTTCTTTTTAAAGCAGTTCACAAGGCATATCCCAGGTGCTCTGTAAGTGGAAATTTCTTTTACTTTCATATGCCTCCTTCATGATGGGTACCTCAGTACATTAGAGAGCTCTGAATTACCAATCTGTTTCCACACAGATTTTAGCTTTTATAAAAGTTAATTTGTATTCATTCTTATTTTTCTAGTTGGTCTTCTATTAATAGGCTGTGCCTTGAGCAGTTTCCTTTGTCAGACTTAATATTCAGTAGTTGTTAAAGCTTCAAATGAAAGATATACATACTTTTGAAAAGAATAGAATGATACACTGTGCTTTTTTCCTAGCACATTTTTTGAGGAATGCCAAGCATAGTGGAGCTTTTGTGACCACTGAGGTTTGCTGGATTTGGGCATTAGGAAACAGTATTTAGCCCACTGTGCTGGGTTCTGCCTGCAAATGGGCTCAGTGGCTGGATTCCTTTCTCTCCATATATGTATTACTTTCCCAGAATGCCTCCTAATCTCCCTATGGTAGAGGATTTCCTTTCCTGTCTTCATGGTTTGATATTTCAGGGTCTAGAAATGTGTATGATGATCGCATGAGCCTGAAATGTTCAATCCCACCGTTTCAAACCCTGATGCCGAGGAGGCTCTGCTTTACACTGCTCCTTGTTCTCCTAGCACTGTTCTTTTCGGTTTGTTTGGTTCTTTTAAATTTGCCCTTGTACCAGTTACTCACAACACAAATGGCATCTCTCCTGCTCTTTGAATTTGTGAGAGCCATTATGGGTTGAGCTTTTTTGCTCATTTTGGAAGACAGATTATCACCCCTGCCTTCTCACAGTGTCTCCCTCCCAGCCTCTCCCGGAGTGCTGTTTAATCTGTTTATGAAATCGCTTGTTTTATTGGTAGATTATATTTATTAAAACTATGTAAGTTATCCTTTTTTTTTTTTACAGAACCAGGGATTGAACTCAGACCTTTGTGTTTGCCAGGGAAGTGCTTATTCTACTGAGCCATCTCCCTGGCCCTTTAATTATCCATTTTTAATGAGAAGATAGGGCTAAAAATTTATGAGAATAGAAGTAGAAAATCCTCTACACATGTTAACTCAGGAAGAAAGTGGTACCTTACTTACTTTGCTATTACCTATGCAGCTCTAGGAGCCTTGAACTGCCACTTAAACCTCCTCCTGACGTGAGAGGATGAAGCAAGACTTGTTCTCTTTAGTCAGGATGACTTACGTTTTATATATCTAATCTGTTCACTCTAGTGCTCCACAGCACACTTTCTCAGACTCAAAACATTCCGAATTTAAATTTGAATGTTGCAACTGCATTGTAAATCTGCCTTCAGTGAAGTTGAATATTTTATCATGATTATTTATCTATGTGCCTTTTGTATTTTATCTTTATGTGAAGTACTGTAAGATTGGAAAGAGTTGTGAACACACATTTAGAATGAAGCATAGTATCAGTGATTGATGTTTTAGAATGACCTAAGTCTTGCTTGCAGGCCAAAAGAGCCATAAGTAACTGATGTGGTTTAATAAACAATATTTAAGTATTATGTATTGTCGGACTTTATATGCATGCATTAATTATGTGTTACCTTCTGCAGAAGGTAAATACAATTCAGCTTATAAAGAGAACGTGGGAATGTTGAATGATTGAGAACTTCTCTCTCTCTTTGTTTTGAGACAAGGTCTTGCTATTATAGCTCAGGCTGCCCTTGAACTCAATATGAGGCCCAGACCACTTCACACTTGCAGCAATCCCCTTGCCTGGGGCTTCAGAATCCTGGGTTACAGGCATGCATCATTACACCTGGCTTATTTGAAAACTTCTTGAGGTAGGGTCACATTAGCAACAATTTTTATTCAATGAACATATATTTAATGTCTTTTGCGTGTAGAGTATTATGGTAGCTAATGAGTTATGAAGATAATTATTATTTTTGATATTAATCTGTTTTCATTCTGGAAGGAGGAAAAATGAGGCAGAGTAGAAGACTTCTACAAAGGTGTACATTTTCCTGGAAGTGATGAAAGAGGTGTTGACAATTGAAGTTGTAGGTTCCTTAAAACCATAAGGAATCTGGACTTGAACTAGACTTGGGTCCTTTGTTAAAAGCATCCATCTTTGGCTTAGGAAATTCAAGACAGAAGAGTATGCCATTCTCTTGCATTCTGTCACCAAAGCTACTTCTACTCTTGTTTCTTTCTTGAGTTTCCTCTTCTTTATAATTAGTCTGAAAGAACTAATTTTGCACATCCAAAATTCTTGGTTAATTTGGACACAAGATGTGGGAGATAAGATGGGTCTTAAAATTTTTGAACTTTGTGGTTAAGCCAATGAATGCCTTTGCTAGTCTGCCAAAAGCACATCATAATGTTTTTTAAAAGAATTCTTGAAATAAGCAAGAGAGTAGCTAAATTAAAAGCCATGATTTTGGAAAATATTTTATATTTCTAATGAGTTCACAAGTTCAGCTCACATACATTTGCTGTGAAGTGACACAGAGATGATGAACTTGGACATGTGTTTGTGACCAAAATCTCAGGGATGAGGACATTTCGCTCAAGGTACAAAAGAAGACAAAACCAAATAAATAAGCTCGAGGATCTGTTGTGACAGTTTAGCCTAATTGTCATTCTTCATTGGCTTGGGAGCTACAGAGAGGATTGGACAAATATGTGTCTGGATGTGTCTGAGAAGTCCCTGAGGTTGGGAATGTGGGATCTCTATCTGATCCCTTCTCCCTTGGTACTGTTTTCTTGCTCTCATCCTCAGCATTTTGTTCTTCCACATCCTATTCCCATGATATTTTTGCCTGGGAGCCAGGGCACCATGGAGCAAATCCTTTGAAACCATGAGACAAAATAAACTGGACCTCTTTTACATTGTTGGAAGTACTATAATGTGGAGATGGGAAGTCTGACTAATACACCCAGAGTGTAATGCCCCAGCAAAGGGGAAAGGAAGCAAATTTTGAAGTGGTTATTTGTGGAGATGCCAGATTTCTAGCTTATGTTCAATGTGTCTTATCTGTATCATAACTTTTGCTCTCTCAATTGCTTCCATTATAAAATTTCAAAGCATTTTAATAAGATTTTTATGGACAATATTTAATCTTTTTATGTTTGTCCAAACTTTTAAAAAATCATATTGGTCCTGAAGCCAATTGAAAACCATCTGGCTACTCTGGACTTGGATAGCTCTGAAGACTGATGTAGATTTATCTGCCCTCCCTCTGCATGGACATCTGAAGATCAGATGCCTTCTCTGTATCATTACCATCAAAGTAGTTACTCAGGGTACAAGTACATCAACAAAAGAAATTCTCTCTTTCAAAGAAGAAGCAAACAGATATTAGCAAAAATCTTTCTATTCATTGAACTAAGAGAAGCCAGTAGTATAAATGAAAAATTGAAGCATGTATGTTAAAACATTTTTTGAAACAACGGAATGTGTAATTTGGGGAACCTTCTGACCCTCTTCCATTTCCTACTTACCTCTCTTCCATTTTTGTCCTCATTTTTATATACGTATTTTTGTGTTTCTCATATAAGAGAGATTATCTGATATTTAAGCTTGAGTGTCTGATTTACTTCACTTAACATTATGTTCTCAAGTTGCATCCCTTTACTTATGAGTTCCTTATTTATCTTGATGGCAGAGTACAGATACATTGTGTATAAATAGCACCTTTTCCTTATCCATTCATCTGCTAGTGAACATATACCTGTTTTCAAAATCTAGCTAGTAAAAATTGTGCTGCTATAAACATGGATATGTAGACACCCCTGTAATATTAAATTTTATCATGGTTACTTTTGTTATTCTGGGTCTCTTTTTGTTGCATATGAATTTTAGGGTGTTTTCTCTAGATATGTAAGAAAGATTGGGATTGTATTAAATCTGCATGTCATTTTTGGGAGTATAGCCATTTTGATTATATTGGTTCTGTCTATCCAGGATCAAGAGATACCTCCGTTTTATGATGTTCAAATCAATTTCCTTTTTGAAGTGATATGATTTTCACTGTAGAGCTCTTTCACTTCTTTGGTTAGTTTAATTCCTAAGTTTGTTCTTTTGGGTTTTTTTTTTCCTGCTGCTGTTAATGATGATGTTTTCCTAATTTCTTTTTTATGAGGTCATCATTCATGTATAGGAATTCTCTGGACTTCTTTGTTCATTTTGCATTTTGCTACATTGCTGAATTTAGTTATTAATTATAGAAGGCTTTGGATGGATTTTTTTATTTTTTATTTTTTGGTCTTTTAAGTAAGGGGTATTGTCATCTACAAGCAATGATACTTTAACTTCATCCTTTTCTATGTGTATCCCCTTCACTTCCTGCTATTTTCTTTTCTTTCTTTCTCTTTCTTTCTTTCTTTCTTTCTTTCTTTCTTTCTTTCTTTCTTT
>NDGN011369546.1:0-22600 GCA_002564285.1 Tympanoctomys barrerae | reverse complement strand
TGCTTCACGCCCCGCCCCCTGCTTCACGCCCCGCCCCTTCAATGCCCCGGGTTCTGATTCAAACCCAAAGCCCCAGAGGGCCCCAGACAGCCAGAAGGCTGGGAAAACACCCAAGGGCCGGGCTGTGGCACTTACCAGACAGACACAGACCGTGCAGTTCTCACCGGGAGGCGAAAACACATCCCCATCCGCGCGGACAGCGCCGCTGTGGAAGCAGCCTGCACAGCAACGGGGGCAGGGGCACCTCAGAGCACGGCAGGCTCCCCTCGCGGCGTGCAGCGCAAGCTGGGGCCGCTCACTCTGCCCGGGACACCCCAAGGACGCCCGAGGACCCCAGGGCTGACGGGAGACATCTGCAAGGGCCTGCAGCCATCGGCGCCCTCAGGGCCCACGGGTCTAAACTGACAGCGTCACAGGTAAGACAGAGGACACCTGTGCCCACGGCTGAGCTGCTGCCTCAGTTTCCCTGAGAGGCCTTGGGCAGTCACTGAGCCGCCCCACCACTGACATTTTCATCATGAAATAGAAACGCCATGATGTACCCAGCAGGCCACAGAGGGACCCTCAACCTTGGTATCACACACCAGCACTTTCCACGAGGGCTCAGTCAAAATGCTCTTTGGTTTTGGTTTTTGCTTTTGTGTTTTGCAGTGCTGGGGTGGAACCAGTGCACCCCAGGGCCTGGCGAGACTAGTACCTGTGGCTCTCTCCCTAGGAGCTCCACAACCTTGCACTTGAGAGCCTGTCCTGTCAGGAGGGGCCCTACTGCACTCCCCAGTGGCACACAGACCTCGGGGATGTGCACTGAGCAGGGTTGTACAGACTGGGGGAGGGCCAGGGAGGACCAAGTTCCCTTCCAACACTAGCCACTAGGTCCCAACAGAGAACTGGGGCAGACAGGGGTGCAACCCTGGGAGGGATGTGGCCAGAAGTGGGGTTTGGGAAGATGGATGGAATGAATGAACAAATGAATGAGGGTTGAAACAGCCTAGGTAGTGGGGGTCACAACCCCAGGGACGCCTATCCTCAGCCCCCACGGCAGGGCCAGGAGGCCCAAGCAGCCCAGGGATCCAACGGCTCGTAGCCCCCCAGGTGAGGGTGTGAACAGCCTTGGGGTGAGGATGGCTGGGAGAAAAGAAGAGACTGCCACATGTGCGCACACACTCGCCTGGACCAGTTCTCACCTGTGCAGGATGGGCAGCACCCCCCATCCTGAGGGGGTGCTGGGTGGGAGCACACGGCCTCACACCTCACCTTCGCACAGGTCACCTCCCCGTCCTGGAAGCACAACAGGCACTGCAGCCACCTTCAGGTCACAGGCATGGCAGTGGGCCGCAGGATGCGCACACCCACCTCGCACCAGCACTGCATGCACCCGGGCACAGCCCAGCGGCTCCCTGATGTGTGCACGGCTCCCAGGTGCCAGCAGGGAGAGAGTCCCGGGGCCAGACTCTGGTCCTCCAGGTCGTGGGGGGAAGGGGTGGCAAGCGCCTCCCCCTGGAGGAGGGAGGGGGATCCAAGGGTTCCCAGCAGCGAGGCACCAGGTACTGGAGTAGCAGGAGGGGTGGACAGCAGCCAAATAGGCTCGAGAGGGTGGGTGGTCCCAACCCCAGCAAAGGGACCTGGGGCCCCAGGACTGGGACTGTGACCTGGGGACAGGCCCGGTTGGCCAGTGTCAGGAAGCAGCAACGCCATCGCAGGAGGCCTGGGCTGCAGGATAGCCGAGGGTGCCAGCACCTCTGGGGGCAGAGCTGCAAGAGAAGCATCAGGTGACTGGGGCAGGAGGCTGGGGCTCGGGCCACCACCACCCTGACTGTGGAGTTCAGGGAAACTGCTGGGACTGAGACAGCCAGCAGCCACAACGGAAGAGTGGTGGGACACGACTGCACAGGAGCGAGGGCTCCAGCCTTACCAGGCCATAGTCAGTACCTAACCCTGACTCTAAGCCCTCAACCTATGACTAACTCTAACCCTAATTAACCTTAACCCAAACTGACCCAAATCCTAATTAACCCTAGCCCTAACCCTGCAGGGATTGCCTCATCCCTGCATTCTGGCCTTGTCCCATGCCCAACCTAGTTGTGACGTCACTGGGGGAGGGTGGAGGCGGGGCTATTTGCTCAAGGGGCGGGGTCATATCCAGGGCGGGCTACTGCTCGAGGGGCGGGGGCGGGGCGGGGCCACGGCTGGGCAGGGCGGGGCTTTGCCAAGCACTCACCCTCGCAGGAAACTCGGTCGGCTCGCAGCCTGAAGCCGGGTCTGCAGGTGCATAGGAAGCTGCCCACCGTGTTGTGGCAAGAATGGTGACAGACGCGCCTCTCCTGCGGCCTGCGACACTCGTTCACGTCTGTGGGAGAGCCCGGCTGCCTTGCACTTCTGGGGAGCACTTGCTCCTCGCCCTGAGCCTGGGCAGCGCTTACGGGCCCACCCTCTCAGGTGCAGGAGACCTGGAGGGCGGCGGGGACAGCTACCGAGCGAGGAAGGCTCCGCCCCTCCGCCCAGCGCCAGGCCTTGCCTTCCCTGGGAGGTTTTGAGATGAGGAGCACCTCGCTCTGCTGGGACCCTTAGGACAGGGGACCCGCCTGTCCCCGCAGCCCGGACCTGCCCTGCGTGCCAGTCCTGCTGTGGACACGTCCCAGCCGGCTGAGGGCAGGTCTCCCCCTAAGCCAGAGGAGCCAGGGCCCAGCGGGCTTCCCGACCTGAGAGCGCGCCCCGCCCCGCCCCGCACCGCCCCGCACCGCACCGCACGCCCTGGAGAGCAGCGAGAGGCCCGCGGGGGGGCTCACCCACGCAGGAGTGCCGGTTGCCGTGCAGGTGGAAGCCACTGCGACAGGAGCACTTGTAGCTGCCCACGCTGTTCCTGCATCTCTGCTGGCAGGGCGTCCCCAGGCACTCGTTCGTGTCTGCCGGCACAGGACAAAGCTGGCTTCCGGCCGCACCCCACCTGAGGCCCTGCTAGACGCCTGCATCGTTTGTCTTCCCTAAAGACTCCCAGACGCGGTCAGGCCGGCGCCCTCCTAGCTGTGCTCACGAGGCCTCTGGGCACCGTCTGGGTCTCGGCTCCTTCCCCTGCCGTCACCCTTACGCTGCCTCTTCCCAAGGCCCTGCCCTCGGCCTGTATCTCCTCTGCCCCATGCCTTTCAAGCCCTGATCCCACTTCTTCCGGCTCTGACCAGCCTCAGTTTCCCCATCTGCAACATGGGTGGCTCAGCACTTCCTCAGAGGACCAGCGCAGGGCGCGGTCCCCAGGGCTGTCCTGCTTCCTCCGCCTGCTCACCTTGGCAGCTGTGGCGGTCGGCAGCCAGCTGCATGCCCGGCCCACACTCACACACAAACCCGCCTTCTGTGTTCACACAGTGGCCCTCGCAGGAGGCGCTCAGACACTCGTCAATGTCTAGGAAGAGAAAACGCTCACACAGCTGGCTCTGAGCATGGCTGGGACCCCACCCTGGGAAGAAAGGGTACACACCCGGAAAGCCTTGCTAACTTGCCCAAGCCCCAACTTGCAATCCTCCTGCCTCAGCCTCTTGAATTCTGGGATTGCAGGTGTGCACCACTATGCCCAGTTTATGATCACAGTATTTTGTTTTCGGTTTTGATTTTTTTTTTTTTTTTTTTTTTTTTGAGACAGGGTCTTGCTGTGCAGTTTGGGCTGACCTTGTGTTCACTTTTGTAGCCCCCAGGCTCATCTCGAACTCGCAGAGATCCTCCTGGCTCAATCCCCTAAACGCTGGGATTATAGGTATGCGCCACCACTCCTTGTTCCAGGGCCACACAGTGGGTGCCCTGATCCGGGGCTGAGAACGCAGGGCATGTGGGGCCAGGGATTAAACTTGGGTCCTTCGCTTACCAGGCAGGCGCTTATGCCTCTGAGCTACCTCACCAGCCCCATGATCCCAATTTTAGAAACATGCAAAGGGATGCCTTACACACACACTTGTGTACACACACATACATACCCAGGGCAAAAAGTGGAGAAAATGCTTTATTTTAGTAGTATCATTTCTAAGCAGGATATCTATTTTTATCTTTCTACTCTTACTTTCCAAATGTTTTTAAATGAATTATCATTTGCTTTCCTGTTCAAAGGGAAAACATTGGCACAAAGCAAAAGCCACACAAAGGCTAGGCACAGCACACACACCTGGAGGCCCAGCTCCTTGGGGTCCCAGTTTGGTGGACCAAGTTGAGTAACTTCCCAAGACCTTCTCAGAATGAAGACTAAAAATATAAAAAGAACCTCAGTGCAGTTCAGTGGCAGAAAGAAAAGAAACTCCAGGAAAGGTTTCACTGCTCTAAACACAGCCAAGAAATTGGCCACAGTAGCTGCCCCTGCGGGAGGTCACACATTTTGCCTAAAGGAACTTTTAAAATCACAAATAGGCAGGTGCACAACATGCCTGCAATCCCAGCACTCAGAAGGCTGAGGCAGGAGGATCACTGAGTTCAGGCCAGCCTGCACTACAGAGCAAAATCCTATCTCAAAACAAATAAATAAGTAAATAAACAAAAGGGGACCAGGGATTTAGTGCAGCGGCACAGCACCTGCCTGGGAATCCCAAGGTCCTGAGTTTGATTCCCAGTACCCCTCACCAAAAGAAACCCAATTATTGAGTTTTGTTTTCCCCATGGTGTTTATTTATTTATTTAATTTATTTATTTATTTATTTTTGGCAGAACAAAGGATTGAACTCAGGCCCTTGTGCTTGCCAGGCAAGCACTTATTCTACTGAGCCATCTCCCATCCTCTGTTGTCCCCATGTTTTAAATGCCATTTTCCCAAGGAGGCTCCTGCTCAACAACCGTCATGGCCCCTGTACCCCACATACCCCCAGTGATGGTCTGGGCCAACCTGGTCCTGTGCACTGTCCTACTTCTTATCCCTGTCCCCATATTCAGAAGCTCCACAAAGTGTTTGCCCACTGGCCTGTTCCTGGCTCCTCAACAAATATTTGTGAGGTACCGGACGTGACACCACAGCGTGTCCCGCTCCGCCAGCCCCGCGGCCCCCAGAGGCCGTGCAGGCAGAAGCACTCCCACCCCTCCCGGTGCACCTGACTCCCACCTGTGCACCGGATGCCAACGGCGGTCTCTGTCATCAAGAAGCCCACAGGGCACACTCGGGCCACCTCCTGACACCCACCATGGTTGCAGGTCAGGTCACAGCCGTATTCCCCGCAGGGTCTGTGGGCATCTAAGCAGGCGTGGTACAGTGAGCCCAGCTCCCCACCCAGGGTGTCCCTGAGTCCTGTCGGGAGGGGGCCCAGCTCTGCCCCTCTCTGGTCCTGTGACTTGGGCAAGGACTTGGACTGTGCCTGAGCCTTCCCACCTGCACAGGTGCCAGTGAGGGACCCACTGCCTGCCTCGTCGTCCCAGGGCTAGCTGGGGTTCCATCAGCCACACTTCCCTGTTACCTGGGCAGGTGGCCCCTTGCTCCCCGTCCACACAGGAGCAGACGTTGGGCGCAATGCAGATGCCACTGCCACAGCCAAAGGAGCAGAGGGCTAAGGGAGAGATTCCAGTGAGGCTGGGCAGGACCTCTGCCCTCCCCCCAGCAGCTGCTGGTGCAGAGAGGCACTTACGCAGGGTGCAGTGCCCGCTGCCCACTGAGGGCACCCAGCCTGGACAGCAGCCATTCCCGAAGCCTGAGAGGCAGACGTGGGGGCCCAGGCGGCGCCTGCGGAGACAGCATGGGGCACTCAGGGTACCTGCCTGTGGGAGAGCAGGTGGCCAGGCCATCTGCGAGAGACTAGACGCAGAGGCCAGGATCACCAGTAGTGGGCAGGAACTGTCCAGCTGTGGGCTTGGCCGCACTCAGAGGCCGAGGGAGCTGCCACTGCCACGAGCATTTTCCAGAGTGCCTACACGTGCCTCCTCGTGCTGGGGACGGGGGCAGATGGAGCTGAAAACAGTCTATGTCCAGTGGGATGCTCTCTGGAGGGGGTACCACGAGTACAGAGATGTGTCCCTGGCCTGAGGACCCCTCCCTTCCCCCTCATCCACTTTCTCCAGCAGCAGCCTGAGGCAGGGCCGGTGCTCTGGCTCCTCAAACCAGGCTACAAGGACAGGTGTGCCAGGAAGTGGCAGGTGGGAGTTGTGCAGGGTGCCCACAGCCTGGGACAGATGGAAGAAGCTGTGGAAGGCGCCGGGGTCATGGCCAAGTGCCAGGCCACCACCGAGGTCCCTGGCTTCCCGGCCCAGGCACCAAGAGCATTGTATGCACTCTCCACCTTGCGGGGACCCAGGGTCTTGGGGGGGGCATGGACTTGAGGGGCAGGGCAGCCCCCAGCCCACCAAATCTAAGGGTCCCCACCCCCACTGCACCCCCAGCCCAGCGGCCCCTACCTCTCGGCAGCAAAGGGCCCGGGCTGCGTCCTCCCGGAGGGCCCTCGGCCCAGAACCGCGGGCGGCAGGAGCAGGAGCGCGGCGCAGGCGGCCCTGACCAGCAGCCCAGCCCGCATGGCCGGGGCGGGGGTTCCAGCTGCACAGCCGCCCTCCTGCTGACCCTCCTCCTGCGCCGCGCCGCCGTCCTGCGCCCGACACAAAAGGCCGCGCAGCACGCCGCTGGCGCTGGGGAGGCGCAGGCCAGGCAGGCGGAAGGGGGCAAAGATCGGGGACCCCGGGGCGGGGTTTCGCTTGCACACCCCAGGCGGCTTGGAGTGGCTTCCTGCAGCTGCCCAGGCCTGGTGAGAAGCCTCAGGGACAGGGCCGGGCCAGCACCATGGCCCCTTGTTGGAAGAAGGTAGGTGAAGCCGAGTGATCCGACCCACGATCGCCCCACCCCCTAGTGTGCGGATTGCTCTGACATCGATCCCTGGCCAGGGAATACTGCTAGGTTCGACCCTGTCGGATACTTGGCACCAGCGGAAAGGGCCAGGTGCCTGGCGGGGGCGGGGTGTAGCTCAGGATCGGAACTGGAGGGCCCCTGGACCACTTGCTGGTGTAGGCCGTGATGGGGGTAGGCAGGCAGGGTGGGCAAGGGGCGCATAGGAGAAACAGAAAGGAGGACTCTGCCCTGGCCACCTGGCCCAATCAGTCCCTGGCCACCCCAGCCCAGGTGGCCACGCTCCTGCACACTCCCGCAGCACTAAGGCACACGCTAGCTGTGAGCAGTGAGTCCATCTCTGAGTAACATTTAGCACTTGCCTCAAGGGTCCACATCCCCCACTCGTTGGGTTCAGCTGTCAGCTTCATTTTGACACCAGTGGCCACTGTGATTGGACCCTGGTCTCATTCCTAGGGTTCACCTAGCCCCTCACAGCTGGTTGGTCCAGGCCCACCTACCATGCCACCAGCAAGTTGCTGCACTTTGACAAGGACCATGCCAGTCTCAGGTTCCAGGAGCAGCTTTGCCCAAAGCCCCAAAGTCCCCAAGGTTGCGCTTGCCCCTCCAGGTCAACCAGGAGGCTCCTCTCTGACGGGGACTCCCTCCCCCCCAACACACACACTGTGCCTCTCTGCCCAGCTCCTGCCCCTCATTGAGGAGCCCAAATGCCCACCTCTCCCAGCACAGGGGGGATTCTCGTCCTTCCTGTTCTTGGACCTCTGGCTGGCCTGGACCTCTTACACCCTTGGCCCCTTCAGCTTACCATCTACATTTTCCTGCCTGTCCCTGAGGCTCCTCAGTCACCAAGGGACCCCCGGCTGAGGGTAGATCCAAGCTGTCGGCCCTCCATGGGTGTGAGCTAGCATTTCATGTGAGGAGGCCAGGGCGAAGCTCCTCCTCACAGCATGCAGTGACCAGCAGCACCAGAAGCGAGCACAGGTCAGCCCTCCACCTGGTGGCAGGGGTGCTGGAGGAGCGGTGTGGCTGAGGTCAGCAGTTTCCGTGAAGTGAGTAGATGCTTGCCACTACTCCAAGCTCCGAGCTCCAGACCGAGGGCCGCAAGCAGAGGGTCGGGGAGCAGGGCCTTTTTTTTTTTTTAATGTATTTTAGTACAGAGTCTACAGGGTCTCACTACAGATTGGACTCATACTCATTCTCCTGTTTTCAGCCTCCCAAGTGCTGGGATTACAGGTGCAGGTTACTACGCCCAGCCTCGGTCACCACACAGCACACTGGGGATCAAACTTTGGTCCCTGCACCTGCCTAAGCAGTTGCGTTAGCCTGCTGAGCGCTTTGGCTGGCCCCACCCTGCCACTCATGGTGGTACCTTTAGGGGTAAGGATTCGAGCCTAAATCACCAGTCTGAGGGTCTTGCCAGTGTGGAGCAGGCCTTTTTCACTCCGACCTCGGCTCTGAGAGCTCAAGTCCCAGCAGCGAATCTGGGGCCAACGTGGCTGCTCACAAGCCCGTTAGCTTCCCTCTAAAGACCTCACCCTCTCGGGCACCGCAGCAGGGCAGGTGAGAGGGCGAGCAACAAGGAATGCACAGGCCTCAGAAGACGCCGAGCCAGGGGCTCCCTCACCTCGCCTCCCAGATCTTAGCTTGAAATGGTTTCCCAACAGCATCTGAAGGGTTAGTGTCTAGGGTCCACGGAACCCCACCAGGGGACAGGGCAGTCACACGAGCCACTGCCCCACGAGCTGAGGCGAGGGGACAAGCACTGCCTGCTGGATGCCAGGGAAAACCTCCGAAGCGCCCCACTGTGTCTTGTGCTTCCAAACCAGCAACTGCAGGCTCCCTTCCTGGCTCACTTCACGAGGCCGGAGGAGCACAAGGGAAACCAAGCCAGGGAGAGCAGCCGCACTCCTGAGGAGCAAGGCTGAGGGGCCGGCCGCGCCACGTCAGGAGGCCGTGCAGAGGCAGCGGACCCAGCGGGCCTGTGCGCGCACAACGCCGCGCTGAGCTCTCAAAGCCGATACCCAGTCCTTGGAAGTTCACGGGCATGACTGAGTAGAGGAAAGGCCCAGGCTGTTTGGGCAGGTGGCAGAAATGAAAACGTATCTTAGATTCTACTTTATTTGGTAAAATTCTGAAACTAGCAACCAAATCACAGCTCTGCCTCCTCTCTGAGGAAGGGAGCTTCCCGGCCAGGATGCCGCGGGTCACCTCCTCCTCTCAGGCAGACGGTACCCGAGCTCTGTGCCTGGAGGCCGGAGAGGGAAAGCCAAGGGCAGCCCTAGTCTAGGGTCAGGAGCGCCCCTGGCCATCCCTCCACCACAGCCTCCCCACCCCACAGCCCAGTCCAGAAGAGCAAAGCACGAGGCGACACTGGGACACACACACGGCACACAGCTTCCTGTCAGCCCAAGAGCTGCAAGAGACCTCCCAAGGGCAGCGCACAGGGTCCGAGTGAGGTGGACAGTCCAGGGCAGGCGGCTCCCGAGCTGCCTGAGGCCCTTGAGCCGGGGGTCCTCCCACAGGGCCGTGGCTGTGGGCAGCTGGCTGGAGCCTGAGGGCGCGAGGAGGGGCGGCGGCCCGGCTGGGCTAGTGGATCCGGGTCAGCTCCTCCACCACCTTGATCAGGTCGTCCGCAGTGGCCTCGCGCTTCATCCCGCTGCCGTCATCGTACTGCAAGCAAGCAGGACTTGGGGCCGGGCGGCGCAGGCGGTGCGGCCCCCGGATCCCACACAGCACTGCCATTAAATCCCCAACTCAGATCTCAGCAACGCTGGGGATCCTCCTGCTGCCTACAGGGCTCCAGGACCGCAACTGTGCCCCTGCCCCTACGTGTCAGGAGGACCCCAAGGGCCTCACGGGCTGCTGCCCCGGACAGCGCACCTGCAGGTTGGCCACCACCTCCTGCATCTTGGGCCGGCTGATGTCCAGGAAACTCTCGATCAGGTCACCGTCGATGAAGCCCGTGGCCTGCTCGGTCTTGCGCTCTGTGTGGAAGGACCTCCAGGTGGGCGGCTGGTTAAGGAATATGTGCTTCGGAAGCCCTCTGCACCAACCCATGGCCTCCCAGCCCACCGGGCCAGACAGGGCCGGGTTCACTGCAGCTCGCTCCTTTCCAGGCACTTGGGAAGTGAAACGGGAAGTCTAATCCAGCTGCCGCCAGGCGGGTGGGCCTCAAATGACCAGACCGGCCAGAGCTGGCCTACAGCCCGACACACGGCTGGCTGCACTTCTGCCGCCAAGTCAGACCTGGGCCTCACACTGGGTGACATCCCGAGGACTTTTTCATGTCTGAGACAGCGTTTCACTAAGTCACCCAGACTGGGCTTAAACTTGCAACCCTCCTGCCTCAGATCCCAGACCACCTGGCTTGGATGGTTTCAAAAAGTGCTCTAGGTGAATCAGACATCCATGCCCAAAAAGAGCCACTTGTCTGGACCTAGGCCAGGGCCCCCGAATTAGTCAACTGAGGCTCCTGGAGAAGCCCTATTCCTCAGCACGCCCCACAGCACGCGCTCAGTCCCCACACTGGCCTGGGGAGGACCTCTGCCACCACCCGCACGGCCTGGACACTGGACAAGCAGCCCTGGGGCCTCTGGAGTCCCCATTCCTCTGCTCTCCATCCGCCCTCTCTAGTCCCAGACACGGCAAGTGTCTCCAGTCACGGTCCACCTGCCATGCAGCTGGGAGGCCAGGAGGGGAACCACAGGCCCTGCGAACCCCAGCAGCAAGTGCATGGGGGCGGGCTCAAGTGCGTGGGGGCTGGCTCAAGTACGTGGGGGCTGGCTCAAGGGCGTGGGGGCTGGCTCAAGGGCGTGGGGGCTGGCTCAAGGGCGTGGGGGCTGGCTCAAGGACGTGGGGGCTGGCTCCTCTGTGTGCGCTCAGGGGACTGCGGCACACAGCGCAGGGGGTGGCTCAAGAAGGATATAAGGAGTGCTCGATCTTGCCCACACTTTTGATGACTTTATTGAGGCGATTCTGCATGTCCAACAGGAGGTTGTACCAGCTCTCTGACAGGGAGGTCACCAGCCCTAGAGGAGGAAGTGGACGGTGGGGACCGAGAAGCCCAGCAGCCAGGCAGTCACCTGCAGTAGGGCAAGCCTGGCGCAGGGAGCCCCGCCTCGCCCCTGGCTCCCTGTGCTCACCAATCATGCCGTTGACTGTGCCAAAGAGAACAGAGCCCTGAGTGGGGGTGGAGGTCTCGCCCAGGTTCTGCATGACCAGGGAGCCGTGACAGAAGACGTTGACGAACTCGCCCAGGTGGAAGAGCCCCACCTCCTGCAGGTGCTGCCGCTCCTCATCAGTGGTGGCAGCGCTGAAGGCAGCACAAGAAGTCACTGCCTGGACGGCGGCACTGAGCGGTCCCTAGAGCGACTCGGGCCAGTCCTGCCTCGATCCCCTTAGGAAGGCCCGCTGAGCCCAACCCTGGGTCCTACAGACCCGGGCCACTGCAACAGGGCCTGCGTGGTTCCTCACCTGTCCTTCTGACACACGAACAGGTTGAAAGCATTTTCAGCCCCCAGGAAGTTGTCATCGTCCAAGATCTCCACTGCACTCATCCAATTTGGATTGAAGTCCCGGGCAATCTTGACACAGGCGAGGCATGACAGGAACGGCATCAGCAGCTGGCAGGCCCACCTTCCCTGGGATTCCCAAGGGCCCCCAGGACAGCCACCATCCCTGGGCCAAGTGGGGCCCGGCCTGACTCAGGCTAGCACAAAGGACGCTACTGGGGAGCATACCCACCCCGGGCTGCTCATCCATCACCCCCAGAGTCCCCTGGGCAGAGGGGCTCAGGCAGGCCCTCCTGGCCCCAGACCAAACCTCCTCGAAGTTCCCCTCCATGGGCTTGTAGGCAAGCAGCAGCACGGAGCGCATGAGGTCGCCCACCAGGATGAAGTCGCCCTTGGTCTTCAGGTAGAGCGCCATGATGTTGTTGTAGTGGTTGCACTCCGTGCGCAGCTCTTTCTCCGTGGTCCACTCATAGAGCCGCACCTGGGGAGGGCGGAGAGGTTTCTGCCTTAGCAGCGTTTGCAGCTGAGCTAGGAAGACGGCAAGCACAGCCAACTGGACACCATGTTCCTGCGTGCTTCAGGGAAGATGGCCCTGCACACAGGAGGAAGCGGTGCAAGCTCAGCTCACCTCTGAACTCCATCACAAAGGATGAAGATCACCTCCCAACAAACCACCTTTTCTGAACCCTTCTTAAAACCATAAACTCCTAGCTGGGCACGGTGGCGCACACCTAGAAGCCCAGCACTCAGGAAGCTGAGGGAGGAGGAGCACTATGAACTGGAGGCTAAGCCTGGGCTACACAGCAAGACCTGGCCTCAAAAGACCAAAACTTGCCATTCCTAGAACTTTTTTTTTGGCAGAACTAGGGATTGAACTCAGGCCCTTGCGCTTGCCAGGCAAGTGCTTATTGTGCTGAGCCATCTCCCCAGCCCCCTAGAACTTTTCAATATTCAATCAAGTAGTTGAGAAAACAGAATGGAAAGGTTGAACAAAAAACTGCTAATGACCAGAAGAACTGGCCAAAGGTCGGCCCCACCACTCTATGGAGGGTGACAGAAACTGCTGTCCCTCCTGCACCACCACCTCGCTTTCCCAATGACACCTACATCTCCCTGAGGAAGCAGATGCTCTGGGACCGCCGAGTCGAGCGCGAGGGGATGGGCTCCCAGGCAGCCGCCGATGGTGAGCAGCCACTGCCTTGGGCGAGCTGCCCCCGCCTTGGGCCGCCACTGCCGCCTGGGCAGAGGGAGCACACTGTCTCTCGGGGTGTCTGTGGCCATACTGCAGGCCACGTGCCAGAGCCTGCGCCCATCCCCCGGGTGCGCAAGGCCCAGCAGGCGCTGAGTGCCCATTCCTCTGAAAAGTGGGGCATCTCATGAAGCCTTTACATTGGTGATGCCTTAAATATGGTTGCCAGATTTATTAAAATTAACCGCAGCCACTTTTTACATTAACGTAGCTACCGGAAGAATTAAAACAAGTTGTATCCAGGTTTTTCTGAGGAGGCGTCTAAGTTGCCCAGGCTTGCGTCTCTCGCCTCGGCCTCTGAGTGGCTGGGGCAGACATGCGCCGCAGCACAAGCCCCCTTTGGCAGCTGCTAGGCAGCCACACCTCACCTCGTCACCCCGCCCCCACTCTGTGTGCTCTGCGCCTAGAGTCCTCCAAAGCCTCACGCAGTCTTAGGCTCTTTCAGAGGTGCTGAGCCTAGAGTCCATGCCTGACTCATGTTCCACTGCTGGGATTATGGGGGAGAGGTCCACGCTGGCCCACACACCTCCCCTAGAGCGCAGCAAGGCCTCACCTGACCTCTCTCAGGAGGCAGATCCTGGGGCCCCCACCAGAAGTCATCAGGTACCACTGCCTACTGTCCCCCCATCCCCCACTAACCCAACACGCCCTGTGGCATAGCACAAGGAGCCAGGGTCAGTTTTCAAATCCAGCTGACCATGAAACTGATTTTTATGAACTATGCGGAGTGGTACATGCCTATAAGCTCAGTCCTTGGGAAGCAGAGATGGGAGGATTGCCTGAGTTCAATCAGTGCCAGCTTGGGCTACGGTGAGCTCAAAAACTCACTGAACTACACAGCAAGACTCTGTCTCAAAAACACAAAGAAACACAAAAATTTATCAAAACCTTCAGCTGTACATCTTTGATAACGACTCTGATGTACAGCGGTATCTCGGATGATGAATGAAATTTACTCCTGATTCTTGGAAAGATGGTCATATTCCTATAGGTGTAAAGAAGTGGCCACGGTCCTGCTCTATCCAAGGCAGAGCTTGCAAACAAAAGCATTTGTGGTGGACAGATGACCTCGCACTGGACACAGGCCAGGGCGTTCCCACGCCTGGCCCCGAGCTTGGCCCAGCCTCGCTCTGCCCTCCACACCCAAGTGGCCCGACCCAGACCTGCCCCTCGAGCTGTGCGATGGGGTGGTGCGCTCACCGTGCTGTTGATGCTCGCAAGCAGCTTCCCGTTGAACTCCACCATGGAGTACACAGCCCCTTTCACCTCCTTCTCCGCCACAGTCTGCAGCTTTCCTGGAGGAAAGGTGGCTTTGAGTCTCTGAACAAAGCCACACCTGTCTCTAGTCAGGAGACTCTGGCTGTCCTCTGCCTCCACAAGCCCTCCTGTGGCACACTCACACTCCGAGCACACGAGGAGGCTGAGGCAGGAGCTCAAGCCCGGTGGGCCCACCGCCTGTCTCACTGGCTCAGTGCCACCCAGCCAGCCACAGCTGAGGACACACAGGCAGTGTGGGGCCGCGACGTCCACTTACCATCTGAGTACTGAAAGACCACGATGCGGCCCTGCTTGGGCTCTGCCTCCTCGGGGTACACCATGGCCGTGCCCACAATGAAGTACGTGCTGGGGTCCTTGCCCAGGCGGCAGGACACCAGGCTGAGCGCATACTCATTCTGCAGGAACTGGTGCGCATGGAGCACTGGCGGGAGAGGGCATCTGATGGCACCCGGCCTGCCTGCCACCCACCTGCCCACTCAGCTCAGGAAGGACCGGTGGACAGGGACAGGCCAGGAGCAATGCCTGCCTGCCGCACCTTCAAAGGTGTGCTGGTCGATGATGAGCAGGTTGTGCACCTCCACCTCCTCCCCAAAGGAGGTTTCATGCGGGGCGGTGCTGCTGGAGAAGAGCTTGCTGGAGCTCACGCTGCTGGACAGGGCCTGCGCAAGGCGACAGCATGGTTGGGGACACCAGCCGGTGGCACAGCAGCCCAAGTGAAGCCCAGGCAGAGTCCAACAGTGGCTGATGCAGCAGGGCCCGAAGGCTGGAGGGCAGCAGAGTGGACCCAGCGTCCAGAGGGAGCCACTGGACGGGCCGAGGCCCCAAGGTCAACAGAGGTCGTTCCCACAGTGACATCACAAGTCAAACTGGGGAGGCTAGTGGGGACCAAGGGACCTAACAGGGTGACAGACTCCTTCAACCTCTGAGGGAGGAGCCCGCCACAGACACATGGGAGTTAAGAGCAGAGACCGCATGGGATAAACGACCTGCTCCTGTCTGCAGGATGCAGGCCCCAGGCAGCTCCTGGTTGTCCCATTTCAACCCTTACTGTACCAGAGACAGGCAAAGGGCAGGCTTGCCAGCGAAGGTCACGGGACAGGCAACACGCCTCAGCACCTCTCCGGGACCAGGACTGGCCCGTGGTGCAGCACTGCCCTCAATCGCATGCCCCCCAGTGCGTTGGGACTGCTCACGCTACGAGGACCTCCTGCAGCCACTGCCACGCTAAAGAGAGCTCTCCGGGAACCCGCTCTGCACTGCCGTCCTCTAGGCTACAGCGGCACAGCGGGCAGCTGCAGCCACACAGCTGAAAGGACACCCAGTCCAGCCTGTGCAGACAGCTTCTGCCGCAGCGGCAGCCCGCCCCGCCCTCACCTGGGTACTGGCGCTGGGCCTTAGGACGGTAGTGCCTCCGCTGGTGTCCTGGACCTCGATACGGCTGGACAGGACCCCGAAGCACTGGGACACTTCCTGATAGCAGATCTTCCTGCGTGACAGCGAGGACCACATCCACTCAGAAAAGGCAGGGCCAGCCCAAGCACTGTCTGCACGCCAGCCCGGCCCTCACCTGGGAGACTCGTAGAGGGGAACCGTGCGGATGTGCAGCTTCTGGATCTCATCGATGGTGCCGATGGTGAGGGTGCTGTTGTTGGCCAGGGCCAGGCTGGAAAGGAGGGCTGGCTGAGGCTGCGCAGGGAGCGAGGTGGGTGCGCGAGGGCACACCGCATCGCACCAGCTCGCTCCTGGCCACTCAACTCGGACTCCGCTGAAACCACTTTTCCGACACGTGATCTTCGTCGAGACCACCCTACGTTTGTTCGCGTGGGCCTCAGCTGGGTGGACAGCTCTCTGGCCCGCAGCCCTCCCGGACCAAGGCTGTCCCTCAGCGCTGCCCTCAAGGGCTCGAGCAACTGCTCTTTTTAGTCCCTAAAAGTACAGATTCTGAAGCCCACCTGGACTGGAGGACCAGGCTTTTATTCTCCTCAGTGCTGAGCAAGGAGCACGGTTCTCGGCAAGGGCGCCACATCCCTACCTGCTCAGCCTGTGTGTTCTGACCAGCACGAACAAGGCCTGGCTTTGAGCCCACGCCCGGCTGCAAGCCAACCTCTCTGCTCCTAGCAGAACCTCTCCTCTGCTACCTGAGGCCGCCACTCAGCACTATAGTGGGAGGACACCGCCCTGAGCAGCTCACCTGTCAGGATAGCCGTCCGAGTTGAGGGGACACATGTAGTTCACCTCCTTGAGGTTGACGTTGGAGAAGACCAGCTTGTGGTTGCTGCTATAGATGACAGTCGGGCGGTCTGAGCATGCAAAGACGTTGGTGGTGGACAGAGACCGGAAGGTCCGCAGCACTGTGGGCTGCGTGCCCAGGGTCACTTTCTTCCTGTCACTCAGCAAGCCTATGGGACCAGCAGCGTCAGGAAGAGCAGAGCAACAGAGCAGCCGGCGCCCGGCTGCCCCCAGCCGCCCCACGGCCCTCACCAGTCTCGATATTGAGCCCGAAGTAGAACAAGGCCCCATCGCCCAAGGCGCACAGGAGGTAGTGGCTGCTCTCGAACGTGGTCATCAGTATGGAGCGCGGGATGATCTCTGCGGGAAGAGGGCCGCTGAGCGCCGGCGCCAGCACCCGCACCTTCACCACCAAGCCCCTCGCCCAGGACACGCACCTCCACCCAGCATCTCCTTGTGCAGAAGCTCAAAGGATGGGAGCTGCAAGATCCGGGCTGAGATGTCTGTCCACAGGCCAATGGCACACAGTGGGGACAGCCCACTGCCATCTCCCAGCGGGGTGATGTCCAAGCAGGCCACTTCGTGCTCCATCTCTGTGTGGCTGAGCAGAGAGACACATGGCAGCGGAAGGAAGCTGAGGGCCGGGAGGGGAGGGGAGTGGACACTCGCACCAACCTGATCTGCCGCAGCTCCTGCGGGTGGATCTGCAGGTAGTACAGGGCCCTGCCCACGGCCACCACCACCTGGCTGCTGTTGCAGGAGGCCACGCTGATGTTCTTGCCCTGCGGCTCCTTCCACTCGCTGACCAGCGCTTTGGGCTCTTGGGAGACCAAGCGCACAGATGCGGACGTGATCTACGGGAAGAGCAGCGGTCTCCAGCTCGTGCCGGGACCACACCAGCAGCAGGAGGGTCCACTTGGTCCAGCAGAACCCTGGGCAGCTCATGGCCTCTGCTGCCACTGCAGTCATCACTCAGCAGCCAGGGCAGTCCCCAGGTCCCCCCACACAGGGGTCTTCTGCACACATCCTCCCTGCACAATCAGTGCCTTGAGACTACCGTGATCCTGTCGTGGTTGAGCAGGCAAGTAGGCACTATCCCGAGCAGCGTTCTACCGCAATTAGGGACAGTGACCAAAAAGTCTGCTTTTTCTTTTTCTTTTTTTGTCTTTTTGAGACAAATGCATGAGAGCGGACGAGAGCTGAGCCAGCTGGGGAACTGATGGGGAGCAAGGGAGGTCCCGGCAGGGGTGGCCCAGGCCCTGGCACGTTTTACAGAAAAAGAGAAACTAAGAATTCTTGGGTCAGAGGGGGCTGGAGTGTGGAAGTAGAGGAGGAAAAAGTGACCAGTTAGTCTTTTTTGTTTTCTTGACACAAGGTCACACTGTGCAGTTCAGGCTGGTCTTGAGCTCACTTTGTAGCCCAGGCGGGTCTTGAACTTACAACAAGCCTCCTGCCTCAGCCTCCCAATTGCTGGGATTGCAATCATGCACCACCATGCCCAGCTCTCCTAATAACTTTTTCCCAAATACTTTCAATTGCAGTTGGCTGAGCCCAGGGATGTGAACAGCAGCGTCCTGTGATGAAGTGGCCAGAGCTACACGTTGCCCACAACCCCGCCAGGCTTGCTGGGGCAGCACCAAAGACCCCTGGGGAGGGGGCGCCGGGGCTGCGTCCACACCACCAGTCTGTCTCAAGCCCAAAGTCAGGCCTCGTAAACACCCAGCTCTCTGCCCTCCTGGAGCCACTGAAATTATTTAATTTCTACTATAGCAGTCAGTTTCCACTGCTGCACTGTGAACCGTGTCTGTTTCCCTGCTGGGGTGGGAAGGCAGGCCCTCGGCCTGCCTCCAAGCTCTGCCAATTCTGTCTTCGCTGCAGTACTGCAGAGCAGGCCCACGCATGACCCAGCAGCTCCACTCCCTTACCACTGCACTGCACACACTCAGACAGCTCCCCAGGGGACAAGGGAGCCGCCACCCCACGCTTGAGCAGATGACAGGTCCCTGACCTGATGCTGCACTGACCCGCCCCTGCCAGCCTGCCAAGACCAGGCAGCAAGACACCCCGAGGGTCCGAGAACAGGCAGGACTGGCCCCATGAGGGCAGAGGGCGGCAGGGTGCTGGGGCTCCCCTCACAACGGACGCCAGGTGCCTCTGCTCAGATGGCTCAGGGACTCCAAACCAGGACGCTGGGTACAGAGGGCTCAGCTACAGTTAGTGTGGGCGAGGCTGCCCAGGTCACCTTAGTGATTATCCTTTGTACCCTTGTTACTTTTGGTATTTCCTAAACTTTTACAAATACGCATGTATTAGTATTTCCACAAAGGCACAACTCCTTGCCTCAGATGATAACCAGTGCTGGAACGAGACCCCCAGCTCTTTCTGAGATAGGGTCTTGTGACATAGTTTGGGCTGGGCTTGAACTTAGTACTCAGCTCAAGCTGACCTCCAGCTCAGATGATGCTCCTGCCTCCATGTCCCAGTGCTAAGTTAAAGGCACATGCCACCCCACACAGGCACGATTATATACACATACTATCCCAGCCTACGAAAGAGAACGAAAAGCCAGGCGTGGTGGCACACTCCTGTAACACGGGCACTCAGGAGGCTGAGACGAGAGTATCGCCACACGTTCAAGGCCAGCCTAGGCTACATAATGAGTTCAAGCCCAGCCGGAATTACAGTGAGACTGTCTCAAAAACAAAAATATTAAAAAAAAAGAAAGAAAATGTAAATAAGTGCAGTATTCAAACATTTGCAGAAGGAAAAGTAGAACCAAAAAGCAAGCCCCATGTTAAGAGTTACGTCTGCGTAAAAGGTAACCATTCCTGCACTTTCGCCCTCACTATCAAAGCCCAAAGCCTGTTTCAGCCCACAGCCCTCTGCGCACCTCAGCCACAGGGCAAGGCGCCCTCCCGTCACCTGGATGAGCTGCTGGTGCGCCACGTTGCCACAGAAGAACGTCTGCTGGTCGTCCACAAAGCCCACGAGCTCGGTCTCCTCCACCTCCTCTCCATTCAGCATGAGCACCCTGCGCACGACGCACACCCCGCCTCAGCCTGGGAGCAACACCGCACCACGCAGCCCTTGCCCGTGACAGACGGACGCACACGGCCCCTACCTGGTCTGGCCCACGAAAGACAGCACCAGGGTGTCATCAGTCTCGCGGCTCGGGTCGGACCGCAGGGGCCACAGGCCTAGATTAAGGGTGAAGGTCAGGCTGGCTCAGCCAGGCATGGTGCAGCCCGGCACCAGCACCAGCACCACAGGCTCTTTGGAGCTCAGAGTCCCCGGCTGCAGTGCACCGCACCCTTCCTTGGCTTCACGAGTGTGTGATCTTGAAGCTGGGCTGACCCTGGCTTTACACATTTTCCAATCATGGCTTGAAGAGTGACGGGTGGGGGGGGTATCCTTCTGATTTTAAGGAAAAAGGATAAACGCTGTCTCTTAAGCAAATTGAGAAATGGGTATGGTGGCCCAAGCCTACCACCCCAGCACTCAGGAGACTCAGGCAGCAGGATCAGATTCAGGGCTGGCCTAAGCCACACAGTGAACCTCCAAATAGCTAGAAAATAAACATTTTTTTCTGAAATACAAAGATCTGCTTTTGAAGGATAGCCTCACTGCATTGCCCAAACTAGCTGTGAACTCCGAGACTCAAGCAAACCTCCTGCCTCAGCCTCAGTGCCGGGATGCAACCTGTGCCCGGCTCCCATTAGGCAAGCTGGAGACCCCGCAAGGCCACACTTTGAGGGCCTGAGGCTCAAGGCGGGACTATCTCATCGCCCAGCTCAAGTTTTCCAGGCCAGTCTAGCTTCTTTCTCCACTTGGAGTTGTTCAGGTCAGGAGAAAGTCTGCAAGTGTCTACCAAGATGTTTCACAAGTCGGAGAACAATTCTGCAGCCCTGACTTGTGGACTCGCTGTCTTTTCCACTTCACTTGTTCAGCTCTTAGGTAAGTGCTGTAGTTTCCCACAAGTACTCCCTGCTGCTCTGCCTTTGCACTGCAAGTCACTCCTTTCCTCCCGAACTATTCTGGCTGTGACTACACTCAAGCGCCCGATCTGCTGACTCGCTGCTGCATGCCCTGCCCGGCCCAGCTCTCGCGCCTCTCGAGCAGGCATCGTGGGGCTGCAGCCTCTTGCCCTCTCATCACACTTTCCTCCATCTCTTCACTCATCCTTCCCACCCTTCCTGCTGACTTACTTTCTGGAAGATGTACACCTTCTGTGCGCAACTCGGGCTTGGCTTTGCCTTACGACACAAATCGGCCATTTCTACCTCACAGAGAGTTTAGCCCATCCACTGTGCTCACTTTAAATTTGCCGTTTATACAAGTCATTATGTACCCTTCCGCTGAGCTACATCTCCAGCCTTGAATTTGTCAATTTTCTTTTTCCTTGATTTTTTTTTTTTAAATTTAGAAAGATCTTGCAAAATTCCTCAATTTCCTAGGCAGAACTTAAATTTGCAGCCCTCCTGCTTCAGCCTCCCAGAGTGCATGTTACACATGACACCGGGGGCTTTTCTAATCTATTTTGAGTTATAATTCTCCCGGAATTTAGGAGAATTTGCATTTTTGTTCTGAGTTACTCTTATAATCTTCTTCCTTTAAAGATCCTACAGGTGGATAGGGCCAGGGATACAGCTGAGCGGCACATGCACCTGACTTGCAAGTGTAAGGTTGTTAGTTTGATACCCAGTACCAGCCAAAAGGAAAAAGACAGAATGTACTATCAGCCAGACATGGTGTGCAAGCCTGTAATCCTAGCACTCGGAGGCTGAGGCAGGATTGTTGCAGGATCAAGACCTGCCTGGGCTACAAAGTGAGCTCAAGGCCAGCCTGAACTGCACAGTGAGACCTTGTGTCAAGAAAACAAAAAAGATTAAGTTGTCACTTTTTCCTCCTCTACTTCCACACTCCAGCCCCCTCTGACCCAAGGATTCTTAGTTTCTCTTTCTCTGTAAACCATGCCAGGGCCTGGGCCACCCCTGCCGGGACCTCCCACAGCCTCCACGACAGGGAAGTCATGTGGGACTGCCGCCCGCCCGCTGAGCTACCTTTGATGCCTGGCAGGTCAATGCTGGCGTGCTCGTGGATCCCGATGCCGTTCCGGATGATCCGCAAGGAGCCCTCCTTGAAAGCCCCGGAGCAGGTGACCAGCTACAAAGGACAAGAGGAAAGGTCCCAAGGAGCCCCTGGATGGTGGCGGGTATGGCACAGCCCAGCGCCCAGGACGCGCTGTGAGCTAGGCTGGAGGACTCAGACAAGCACCAGAGGCCTCCAAGTCCCCATGACAGCCGCCATACCAGGATCCGAGGGAAGGAGAACGCAGGTCCCAAAACCTCGGTCATCAGGAAGAGCTCAGGGCCAAAGAGGCACCTTGCTGCATGGCTTGGTGACCAGGGCAAACCCTTCACTCTTTCTTAGCCCCGCACCTCCTGGCTTCCCGGAGGGCTGAGAACCCTCGGACCAAGTGCTCGGCTGTGGCGCTCTCAGCTTCCGGGTACTCCAGAAAACAGGTCCTCCATGCACACACCACCCCAGGTCAGCGGGGGCTCCGGGCAGCCCTCACCTGGCCCTGGCCCTGCCTCTCGAGGTCCACGACACACATGTCCACGATGGGACCCAGGTTGGTAAAGGTCTCCATGGCCACCACATAGGAGCCTTGCTCATTGCTGTCAACGTTGAGCTAAGAAGAAGGAACGATGTTAGTCCCGGAGTGCTCCCCCGGGCCCCACCCCAGGGATGCCTAAATGTGCTCTGAGGGCACAAGCCTGGAACCCCAGCTACTCTGGAGGCTGAAGCAGAAGGATCCAGAGTTCAAGGCTAGCCTACACAACTCCGTAAGATGTGTCACATGAACTTTTTTTTTAACTTCAAGGCTAGCTTGAACTGTACAGTGAAATCCTATCTCAAGAAGTCAAAAAAAAAATTTTTTTTTAAAAAGCCCTGGATCCTGCCGGACCTGTTTTCGCATACTGGAAGAACACCTTCCAGAAGTGCCCGAGAAGCCCAGCTGTCCCTGCAGAACCAAGTAGCTGGAGATCTGCGCACAGACTTCAGACAGCAGGGAGTGTTTCAAAATTGACATCATGTGTCAGCACCCTTGTAAGGGCCAAAGCTCGAGTTCTACAAGGGGTTCATGACCTCAGACCATGACTTCTCTGGGGGACGCTGTGACACATTCATCACGGAACTCACAGCACTCCTAAGAGAAAGAGCTGGGGAGCCCAGGGAGGAAATGACCGGGGAGGAAATGACCAGGTAGGACATGAAATGACCTGGGAGGACATGACCGGGGAGGAAATGACCAGGGAGGAAATGACCGGGGAGGATGTGACCGGGGAAGACGTGACCAGGGAGGAAATGAAATGACCGGGGAGGACATGACTGGGGAGGAAATGACCAGGGAGGAAATGAAATGACTGGGGAGGAAATGACCAGGGAGGAAATGAAATGACCAGGGAGGACATGACCAGGGAAGAAATGAAATGACCAGGGAGGACATGACCAGGGAGGAAATGAAATGACCGGGGAGGACATGAC
>NDGN011369537.1:0-10160 GCA_002564285.1 Tympanoctomys barrerae | reverse complement strand
CCTGAGCCTGACTGCTTTGTTCAAAGAGCCACTTAAAGAACTGAGCTACGGGGCAGGCCCCCCAAATCTTTAGAAAATATTAGGTACTATGAAAATAGTGCCAGGCATGATGACATATGCATGTGATCGCAGCACTCACGAGGTTGAGACAAGACGTTGCCATGGATTTGAGGTTTGCCGGAAGAACAGCAAGACCCGTAAGACCCTCCTTCAAAAATAAACAGTAAGAAGGGAGTTGAGAGAAGTATTAGGGAACCAAATCATGAAAGGTGTTGTAGATCATTGTAGGCCCCTGGCTTCTCATGGGCTTAAACAGGAGGGATGTGACCTGAGTTAAGCTTTGAAAGACTACTATTTTGGATTCTTTTTTTTTTTTTCCATAATTTTATTGATAAACAACTATTTTGGATTCTTAAGGCTAAATTAAATGTTACTTTCCTAAAGAAGTCTTTCTGAATCACATTAAAGAAGACCTTTCTGTTAGGTTTTCTTTGCAGTATATAATTTATATACTGGCACCCTGGAATGAATGCTCTATAAAGGACAAAGCCAGGTGTGGTGGTGCATGCCTATGATCCCAGCACTTGCACGCATTTGGGAAGCTGGGGGACGAGGCTCACAGTTTGAGGCCAGCCTGGGCAACAGAGTGAGAGCCTTCTGAAAAAAACAACAAAACCCATTTTTTAAAAAAATGAGGGCTCATTTTCCGAGGTATGACGCACTGAATGTGGGATAACGTCTGACCCTTGAATCATCTAAGGGCAGAGCACGGGAAGTGACATGCTACTCACTGCCATTTTTTTGCTGTGATAAGTTGTGTCCAACCCAGAGGTTTTGAATCTGCATAAGCGCTGCTTCAGCAGATTCTCTCACGCTTTTATATTCACAGGCCTCAAGGATTAGGCTGTAGATGCAGGTATTCTGTGTCCTGTTTCTCAACTCTCTGGCTCCCCAAAACATTCATCCTGCAAGATAAGTGCATTCACTCATCCCAAGGTCCCCGGAAATTTTCAATCCATAGCTCCAACTCATCCCAAGTCTCACCTACGTCATCAGCTCAAAGGACACGACGCTCATACATCCTCTAGGCCAGGTGTGACTTTAGCTCTCCATTCACTCCATTCTGAAACTGAATTCCCTAGCTGTGGATGTGGGATGCTAGATATCAAGTCCTGTGCTCCAAAGTAGTGGAACAGGTGTAGGATAACAGAATTCTCATTGAAAAGCAGTAAATGAATGAGAGTCACAAAGCAATCACTTTCAAAGTCCAGCTGGGCAAGCCACTAGGTTTCACAGCCTAAGAATGTCTGCTGTGCTTTCTGTCCACTCTACAGCTCCCTTCTTGAAATCTTTTCTTGTCTTTTTTTTTTTTTTTTCCCAGAACTGGGGATTGAACTCAGGTCCTTGTGCTTGGCAGGGAAGTGCTTATTCCACTGAGCCATATCCCAGCCCCCGCTTTTCTTTAACAACGCAGCATGTCTCGCTGATCCACCAGCTCGTGTCCTGCCAGTACAATTCCAGTGACCTGACAGCCTTTCTTTTTCATCCTGTCCCTTTAGCCAATGTAACTAGTGGTTCTTAATACTTAAAAGCTGTGTAACAAGGACTCACACCTTTGAGGACTGGCCCCTCAGGTCTTCCCTTAAAAATTCTGTCTACTTTAGGCTTCTACTGAATGATTTGAAGAGACCCCTGACTCGTCCCTGATCCAGAATCTTCAGTGTGACTGAACATCATAACTTCTCTATTTTTTTTTAACACTTTTCACTTTTTAAACTTTTCAAGTACTAGCAAAAAGCTGTGCACATTTAAAAATGAGTAAAATGATAAATATTGCTATTTGACCACAATTTAAATCTATTATTGAAATGAATATTTGAAGAGAATTCCATTGGCTTTCTCTCATGAGCACACGTCTCTCATGGTGTATCTCGTACGGTTAGCATCTTTCACAAGCAGAACACACATTCCTCTGTTAATGGCCCCCCTCCCACTTTAGTTGATGTCAGACTTAAAACCCAGTGCTCAGACTTATGACCCACCTTTTCCCACTACAGTTATGCCCTGTTGCCAGAACCTCAATTTTTTTTACAATATACTTTGTTTATGCAGTACTGTAATTTTTGTTGATCATACTGTACTATACAGTACTGTAGGTTTGTTGTTACACATGACTGCATGTAAGAGTGATGCACACTTGGGAGGCTGAGTTAGGAGGATCTCTGTGAATTCAAGGCCAGGCTGAACTATGTAGGGAGACACTGTATCAAAAAACCAAACCAAAGTAAACAACACAGACCAAGTCATGTGAACAACAGCAAAGTCATCAAATTGAAGCATCTTTGAGCATTTCTTTGTTCTGAATATTGTGTTTATTGTATAGAATTTCTCATTTGCAACTAATTCATTGAATGACCTTGTGGGAATAGAACTCAAGACTTTAAGGAGTGTCTGTATTCAGAATTTCCCAAGTCTCCCATCCAAGTACTAACCAGGCCTGACGCTGCTTAGCTTCCGAGATCAGACGAGATTGGGCGCGTTCAGGGTGGTCCAAGTCATCAGACTGGTTCCACTTTTAAATACCACCTTCACTTTATCTCTTCCCTTTTACATTTTACCAGGTGTAACCAGAAACCGAGCCACACCTTGAACCCTGTGTAGGAGCATCTCAGGTGAGCGCACACATTCCACTTTTGGAGGTGCGTTCTGTGGCTGGGGCTGAAAGAGGCGCTCCACTCCATCTGTCGTAGGCAGCCAAATTTAGACAAAAATACCATAGGCAGTCAGACAGAGCCAGGCCCTCCAACCGGACAGCGCGGAAGACAAGCTTTGTTGCAACTGTGAGAGATGGACGCTCCTACTGTGGGCCAGACCTAGAGACCAGAGATGGAGCACGTGCTGACCTCCCTAAAGATGAGCATCTGGTCTGCAAGCTAACGGTGTTAACCCTCCAGAAGAGAAGCTTCATGATGTTATTACCTAAGACATAGGCCGTTGAGCTTAACATCAGCATCTGTCTGAATATCAAACGGCTTAGACATAACATGGAACAGGTATTTTCCATCAATTGTTGATATGCTAAACTTTAAATCTCTATAGGAATGTGAAAAAAAAAAAGAGAAACAATTACAATTTTTTACACAGAAATTTAGAAATCTAACCATATACAACATTGTCTGGATACCTTTAGAGCAAGAACTCACATTATGCTTACTAGCATTTAATAGATATTCAATAAATTCATTTCAAATCAGTGAACCTACTGTGAACCAGGTAGTTTCTAAAAATTATCTCACGATCTCTTGTACTTAAAGACTTTGCAGGTCTTTCCTGATGGAATTTTTAAAATATTTATATTTGTAATAGAAGCTTAAATTCATATATTGCTTCCAAATAAATTAATTTGTAATAAATAAAAAAAATTAGCATCCTGGACTGATCATCACCCCGAGGAAGCCTGGGAAAATCAGGCTTGCTGTGCGACTCCCTTCCCCCCTTTGGTCCTGGACTTAATCAATTTTACCTGAGCAATAATGCTTTGATCTCATTGGTTAACTAATTTTACCCTACCTCATGCCCACCTAAACAAGTCTCCATGTTCTCCACCTTAGAACCACATGGTTTTACAGTATAAAAGTCCCTGGAAGAGACAGCTTCCTGGGGACCACCCGCTCAGGCCCCTTCCCCCCTTCTTGGGCAGGAACTTTCTTTCGGAACCGGGGATTGAACTCAGGCCCTTGCGCTTGCCAGGCAATCTCCTATATCACCTGGAGGTCCCTTAATCACCTCCACTGGAGCTCGAGCCCCGGAGCACCCGCGGAATCCCAGGCCGAGCGGGCGCGGCCCCGTTTCTCTTCGCGGGTCCCCGGCCCTCGCGCCGCGCCTGGCACCCTTCTTCCCTCTGTTCTCGGGCAGCCCACGGTGCAGTCGCGTCCCCTCTTCGGCTTCCAGCACGCCTCCCAGGGTCCCTCAGCGGCTTGCCGGTCTTTCCCCTCGCCCCTCCTGCTCCGTGCTCCTCGGTCCCCGGCCTCGGGCCACACCCCGCCTCTGCCCCGGTCCTTCCCCCTCCCGCCCCCTTGGGTCCCTCGGCCTCTCGGTCCCCTGCCCTCCCGGGTGAGCAGCCCACCCCCGGCCAGCGGCGGCTGCGCGGGACTCTGGGCGGAGCGTGGCCTCCCTCAGCTCTCAGCCCCACCAAGGGGTTGCCCTCCGGGGTGGGGTGGGGGGGCGCCCTCTGCTCAGCGCCCTGCCCACTACACAGCCCTGCCGAATCCAAAGAAAAAGCGCCTGCGGAGAGCTGGGAGCAGGACTCTGGGCGTCCAACCCCACGTGTTTCTCTTTATGGATGCAGCTAGGAGTTACTCAGGCAGCAGGCAGCCTTCTTTTTTCTGTGCCTATCTGTTCTCAGCTTTGTCCTTCACTCTTGCTATTCGGGCTTTTTCTTTGCAATGCACAAGTTTTGAACTAAGAATAAGATAGTTGTGTGTTGAGTGACTCCCATTTTCCTCAGTTTCTCTTCAGCCCTTGCCTTCGTGGTGTGTGTGTGTGTGTGTGTGTGTGTGTGTGTGTGTTCTCTTTGAAAAAGATGCCAAATATTTCAATCAAGTTTGGCTAATTTGGGACCTTCCTTCTGACATTCATATACATTCCTGGTGCCTTCAGCCACCGTGGTACACATGTGACCGTCCCAGTGGGTGTTGTGGGACCATCCTAACGCATGGGCCAAGCTATCTGATGGGACCGCCATCATGTAGGGTCCTGTTGTGTGTGTCCTAATCCTGACTCCTGAAATTGTCCGACCCCAGGATATGCATGCATCGGTGGGCGAGATGGCCACTGCAGATTTTCTCTTCATGCTGAGCTTCCTTAATTCTGAAATGGGGACAGTGCTAAGCCCAGCTGGAGGTGCTGAGGAAAGGCATCCTGGGCAAGCCCAGGGCCCCACGCATGGGATGATGAGGGGAGAGAAGCCCCAGCTTGCTTGAGGGCCGCGGCCTCTAGAATCGAAGAAGGACTTTCAGGAACAACGGTGGTGGTTAAGAGCAAATATATTTATTGGGGGAAGAGAGCTTCTGTCCCAGAAAGAGAAGTGGAACTGAGTGGGGTGTCAAGGACCCTGCCTTTTCTAGGGTATTTTATAGAGCAAATTCACAATGTGAGGGGGATCTACCATGGGAAAGGTGGGAAATCTCAAGGTGGGCATGAGGTGGGACACACCTATGGTTATCCAATAAGATTATCAGTGTAACTGCTCAGATAAAATTGATTAAATCAGGGTCAAATTGGGAAGCAAGTCACCTAGCAAGCGCTTTTCCTACAGGAGTTGAGTTAGCTACCCTTCCTGGCTTGCTCAAGGTGATCTGACACCTACTTAGAATATCAGTCCCTGATATCTTCATCCTTAAGAAGTATTCCAGCATTTGTTTTATCTTTTGTCTTGAGATCTGGCCACAACAGAAATGCTGGTGTCCCCCAAAGTTGTAAGCTATCTTCTAGCTCCTTCCAGGGCCTAGACCTATCTGACTGCCTGTAATATTTTTATCTTAGGTGCTTCTAACAGTAACAACTCAAGAAGTGCTATATATTGTATTTTTGGAAACTTTAACTGTGCTCTCAATTTTGGAAAAAGTTATCCCAGTTTACCTGTTGAGTCAGCATTGTACCAAAATTAATAGCTATATTGATCTAGAAAATTAAATTTAATTTTTTCCCATTTGCACAGGGCTAAAACTATTAAATATGTAAGGTATTATCTACGTGGGTTTGATTACAGAAATTTTAAAAAGTATTCTCTAAATGGAAAAAAAAAGTATTAGCTTTTGTTACTACTATTTATTGAAGAGAAAATCCAATCAGGGCTGGCCCTTGAGAAAAGTTATAATTTGGAGCCAGAAAAAAATCTTTCTTGGGAGACCTAAAATTCTCTCACCTACCACCCACTTCGAGTCTTTTTTTGGGCATCCTCGTGGAGGATTCCATGCAAAGCGACAGTCCTGCTCGGGTGATGTTCCCAGCTGTCGGTCCTCTCTTGCGGTGGAGGGCGGAAGCCAGCGCACTGGCCTGGGACAGNGGGGGGGGGGGGAGCGCCGGGGAGGACGAGGGCGGAGTCCGCAGGTGCGAGCTTCGGAGTCTGAGTCCGCTCCATGGCGCCGTGGGGATGCGAGGCTGCCCGGCTGGCGCTGCTCGCGCTTCTGTGCCCGGGGCTGGCGGCAGGCGTCCGGTGGAGCGGGGAGGGCACCAGTCCACAGCTGCAGAGCATCTTCCTGGGCCGCTGCGCCGAGTACATCACGCTCCTGCGCCCGCAGTCCGGGTGAGCAGCGGCAAAGCTGGGGAGGGAAGCCGGGTCTAGAGGGAGGAGTGGGTTAGTAGGCGAGCAGCAGCAGATCCTGAAGCGTGTGTGTGTGTGTGTGTGTGTGTCTGTGTGTGTGTGTCTGTGTGTGTGTGTGTGTCTGTGTGTGTGTGTCTGTGTGTGCGTGTGTGTGTTGGTGTCAGTTTAGGGTGTGTGTAAAGTGTCAGGCCAGGAGCCAGAGCTGGAGGGATGACACCCACTACCAAGCAGTGGCTTAGCTGGCCCTCAGACCCCAGCACTCCGTCTGCACCCAGAATTCGAGTCCAGGTGCGTCAGGAATTGCAGACCCCAACCTCCAAGCCTAACTTCAGCGGTCCTCTTTTCAGCTAGCACAGACTTTTCTTTCTTCTTCACGACCCTTTCTTGTTTTGTTTTCATAATCTCTTTTTTATGTTTTTATTGTGACTCATTTCAGGTAAATAAAAAAGAGACTAGAATAAGGAAAATCAATATTACATCACCCAGCATAGAAAGAGAACAGGACCGACGATGTCGGAAATGTGACCTGCTAACGGGGACCTGAGGAGGAGCCGCTGGCAGCTCGGGGCTTGCTTTCTGATTCATCAGGGCGAAGCCTTTCCCAGCAGCGGGCATTTGCTTTTGATTTTGCTCCCTTTTGTCCTGGCCTGGCCTGGCCTGGAGCCCAGATGGACCTGGGTAGTAAGCCTGGCCCCACTTACAGAACAAGGGCTGAGGATGTGGGGCTGCGCGGGGGCCCTGGGTTTGATCCCCAGCAATGAAAAGGGGGAACAAAAGGTGCTTAGAAGAAGTGTGGTTTAGTAAAATTGCCACCTTCTAGTTTGCAGCCTTTTCCACCGTGACCTTGGGGGCAAAACTGTATTCCTGGCTCCAAGAAATCTGTGTAGCGCCTTCTGAGAGACAGTCCCAACATCAGATTTCTAAGTCCATTGCTTGAACCATGCGCTGTGTTTTTTGTTGTTAGTAGTCCTCCAGTCCGCACATGACAGAAAGGTGAAACCTTTAAAGACATGGAAATAGTTCACAGCATGTGGTGATGCCTTTGTTTCAGTTTTGACTTGCACTTTTGCAGAGATAAGAACTGCACGGCCATCTGGGAAGCCTTTAAAGCAGTGCTGGACAAACATCCCTGCTCTGTGCTTCCATCGGACTATGATCTTTTCATTAACCTCTCTAGGCACTCCATCCCCAGTGACAAGGTAATGACCCCCGCCTCGGATAACTCACTGCCCTCCTTCTCTATGCTGGCGGAGGGCTCACAGCCAGGAGTGAGGTCAGCTGCCCCCAGCAGCCAGCAGAGCCGGGAAACACCAGGCAGTACTCTGGGCTTACAGTAGCGTGCTGGTGCTCCGTTCTTGCTGGTCCGAAGCAGCTCTGGCTCCAACAGGGCCCTGGGTCTGCTTCCCCTGTGTGGACCAAAGGTACTTTCCTGAGTCAGCGAGTGAATACAGGCGTCTCCACAAAGACTTCAGCTGTGGCCAGAGCTTGCGCACTGGGCCTCTGCATTACCCCTGTCCTGAATTACCTCTACCCTAACTGGCCCTAGGGCCTGACCTTGAGTAATCCAGAAAACCCTCGATGTCATTGTTCTTCCAATAGACATCTCTCCTGTGAATGGGTCTTGTATTATTCAGTACTAGTTTCTTTAAGAAGACCACGTTTATATTCTGTCTGAACTCTAAGGTTTAATAAAATAAAAATCAATGAGAAAATCTATGTAGAATGCTTGTTTAGAATAGTACCTTGACTTTAAAGACAGATACCATTTTTATTTCTCTAGCACAATCATTCTTAGTCTGATTTTCCATCCTGTGTTGGTTATAAAGGCAAATAGATGGAACCATGAAGTGTTAAGTAAAATAGATTATAAACACGATGTCAAGGTACCCGTTATACTTTGAACCTTGATGCCTCCGTTTTGGGAACAAGTGGAAGCGTAATTTTTCTCTTTCATAAATTTTACGGGCTTACTCATGAGCTCCATCCATACTTGGCGGCTATTTTCGTGTGCCAGGGATTGTGCTAGGCTTTAAGGATACAGCAGTGACATCTTCATCTTGAAAACCTTGCAGCTGAGGCACAGCCTAGTGACCCGGAGAGTATCAGAAGAGCCAGCGAGCAGGGCACATTGTTATCGGCTGGTGGCCCGTAAGAGGGATGTTTCTGAGGGACTTTCCACTCCAGGAAGTGCTCTCTGCATTGGTAGCATCCTAATGATAGCTGTGGGTGAGGAAAAAGCACTTGGGTCTGCGTTTTCCAAACATGGAAACGGAGACCCGGAGAATTTATGTGTCTTGGTCAAGAACACACGTATAGTATACAACAGAGCCAGGACTCCAAGGTTTTACCCGTCTCTTGATTTCCTTTTCTTGGCCTTGAGCTTCCCATCCCTCTGCCTCAGCCTCCAGACTAGCTGGAATTAGATAGGTGAACGACAGCTCTGAGCTTATCCATATTTTTAATTCAAAGATTTTACCATGTGAACTAAAGTATTCTGTACTGCTAGGAAAATAGTTCATTAACATTTACCTGCTAACCCAGGAACAAAGGGAGGAGAGATGGCAGTGGCCTTCAAATGGGTAAATAAAGACAAAGAAATGGAAAGTTTTACATTCTGCCGGAGGTCAGAGTTGGATGAGAAATGGGCTGCCTGGCTTGTCTCGAGGGTCCTGTGCCTGAGTGGTCTGTTGTGTTTTCACCTTGGTTTTTTTAATGCTTTCCCCTTAGTCCCTGTTTTGGGAAAATAATCACCTCCTCGTTACTAGCTATGCGGAGAGTGCTCGTCGCTTTATGCCCCTGTGTGATGTTCTGTACGGTCGCGTTGGAGATTTCTTGAATTGGTGCCGACAGGAAAATGCCTCTGGTAAGGCTCTTACACATGGAAAGAAACGCTAAAGTGCCGATCACCACGCGCTTGCCATTTGTGCTGGATGCTTTCATATGCATTTATCTCATTGGCTCCCCTGAATGAAGTAGATCCAGCATGGTAATTACTAACGATAGCAGGTGGAGACCACTTACCTTTTCCTAGGCACTGGTCTAAGCACGTTATGCAAGTTAACTTATTGATTCTTACAATAGCTGAAGGGGATCTCATAGAAGAGCACCAAGAGAAGGAGGGATAGACAGGAGGGGAGGAGAAAGGGATGGGGGGAAAATTAAGATGTATGAGGTGCGTGTACCAACTCTGTGTAACTATTATATACTGCAAACCTGTGCCAATAAAAAGAAAACATTAACTAGAAAAACATCCCCATTTTGACATAGGAGGAAACCAAGTTATAGCAGGGTGTGTAGTTGGGACACAGCAGCCGAGGCAGCGTGGCCCCAGAGCCTGAGCTCTGGCCCGGCCCAGCCCTGCCTCCTGTCCTCCTTTTCTACCACGGAGGCTGAGGTTTGGGGGGAGGGTGAAGGACCGGTGCACACTGTGCAGAATGTAGGCCAAAGTTGAGCTGCCTAATGTTAAAAATTAATTTTTCACTGGCGCAACCTTTCAAATGAAATGTGTTTGCCAACTTCCTTCATAGGACTCGATTACCAATCCTGCCCTACCTCGGGAGACTGTGAAAACAACGCTGTGGATTCCTACTGGAAAAGGGCGTCCATGCAGGTAAGCCTGTGGCCGATGGTCAGGCACGGAGCGCGCGCGCGCGCGCGTGTGTGTGTGTGTGTATGACCTGTGAAACAGCACAGGGCTTCAGAGCCTCACGTTCCATTTTATGACATCCTAATCCATTTACTATGGTCCATAACTTGAGAGAATGTGAGAAAATAACACACACACACACACACACACACTCTCTCTCTCTCTCTCTCTCTCTCTCTCTCTCTCTCT
>NDGN011369522.1:0-23888 GCA_002564285.1 Tympanoctomys barrerae | reverse complement strand
ATAAATAAATAAATAAATAAATAAAATCCTTTTGCTAAAAGTAAGGATGAAATACTGGGGAAGATAATATATTAACCGACAATCCAGATACTACTAAGTAAATGCTCTAAAAAACCACATTTTAATACAATGTTCTCAGAACCCTAAAAGGGGACCTAACTCTGCTGGGAACAGGGGTGGTGCTGGCACAGGAAACTGCAGGAAAGGGAACACTGGAACTGAATCTCATCTATAACAAAAACTTGCTGAAGTGAAGGAAGGGCACACTAATATGAAAAAAAAAAAAAATGAAGCAAATAGTCAATTTGGAGTTCAATGCCATTTCATGTGGCCAAAGCACTTCGCTGGGAAAAAATTAAGACAGGAGAGGAAAGTCTCAGGTGATGTCAGCCAGTGCCTTCTATGCTGCGAGGAGTGTGGTCTCCGTAAAAGTGTTGCAAGAGAAATACGAAGTCAGTATGGTTCTTAGAAAAGTAGCTGGTGACACTCTGAAGGGTGCAATGAAACGAAAGACACCAAAATCTGAACCTGATACAAGTATCTGGAGCCACTATTTTCTCATTACTTGAAAAATTTCTGCTTTAAACAAATTGATTGCTAATAAATACAAAACTGCCATCAGTGAGACTATGAGAACTAAAATATATTTATGCTAATCAATAAATATTAATAATCTCCCAGAATTCTTTTCTGATGGCGTAAGGGTCATATACATGTTAGACAAGTGCTCTATCAGCAAGCTACATCACCAGCCCTAGAAAATTATCAATAGGACTATAATAAAACAAATATTCAACCCTTTAACAGATGAACATTTTTTTAAAGTCACAAAAATGGTAATACTGTAAGACATCAGCTAATGAATAGTTTTACCTTTGCCTCTATATACTTTGAGATGCTTTTAGAATTTTCCACAATAAGCCAGCAGTATCTTTATAATCAATAAACGGTTACAAAGCACATTGTCCACTGCATCTAGGAAACAATTATCTCTATGAAAATCTTAAAACTAAAACACTACCTTTTTGTCTCCTTGTTTTCGTCTCCTCAATCCAGGTCGATAATCATCTCCAAATCTCAGAAAATAATAGTAAGAAACTAGCCTCTCAATAGGATCCCTTATGACATTAATATAAATTGGCTTCTTTTTTACCCCAAATCTGAAATAGGACAAAAGTGATGAAATCAACATTTTTATTCTGCTTAAGAATTTCCTGAAATTATATCTGAAAGTCTGAAGTACTGATCATATATGGAAAAAACAGGCAAACAAACATACCCAACTAATTGAAATAAAGTATTAAGATTACTTATGTTACACTAAAGCAAGCAAGAGTTAAGAATTTAAGAAATTATGGTGATCACTTACCTGGGGAAGTAGCTGAGTAGCCTGCCCTGAATGGCATGGATGGCTGAGGCAGTTGGCAGCCTATCAGAAGCTTAGCATGGTAAGGTCTTCAGAAGCAGACTGGTAAGGTCCTCAGAAGCAGATTGGCAGGTTGCCCATAGCAGGCAGATCCCACAAATCTTTTCAGGTGAACTATGTAGGCCTCAGATACTGGTCAGTAACCCATCTGGGCCTAAGTTTCACCCGGCCGCCAAGTGGCCCTCTGATATACTGACAGACGTTCCAGGCCAGTATCAGGCATACTGTAGTATATCTGCCTGGCAGATGGCGACAAGCTAATCCCCATCAACCCTTGAGAACAGATGGTTATTCTGCCCCTGCTGCCACATCAGATGTGCATTACCTGCCCACATCTTTTGGAGTGGTCTTACCCCAAGAAAACTATCCTATAAAAGTGGTAGAGCAAGATGACCTGCCAGTTGCACTAATACTAACAAGGGACACAAGAAGAACACCAAAGCATTTAGCAATAAACCCCAAAGAAAAGGAAACTGATAAACAGCTGGGAGAATTCATGATGATGATGATGATAATGAAGATGATGATGAAGATGATGATGATGAAGATGATGATGATGATGATGACGATGATAGTTCTGGAAAATAGGTTCTCACTATGTAGTCCAGGCTGGCCTTCAACTCGAGACAGTTGTCCTGCTCCAAGTTCCTGAGTGCTGAGATTATAGGTGTATTGCCACCATTCCTGGCTCGTTCTTAAGGAAACTTAATGAGATAAAAGAATATAAGCAAACAATTCAAAGAAATCAGGAAAACAACTCAAGACATAGATGAGAAACTTAGAAAAGAGATAGTGATCATAAGAAAGAACGAAACAAATCTTGAAGATAAAAAAGCTCAGGAAGTAAAAATTTTTAAAACATTCAGTGTTTCAACTGCACACCAAATCAAGCAGAATAAAGAATCTCTGACTCAAAATAATTCAATAAGGCCAAAAATAAACAAACTAAATAAGTAAATAATAAAAGAATGAAGAAAACCTTTAAGACTTATGGCACTCCATTGAGAGACCAAATTTCTGTGCTTCGGATGTTTCTGAAAGGAGTGTAGGTAGGAAAGGCACAGAAAACCCTATTCAGTGAAACTGCTGCCGAAAACTGCAAATCTTGGGAAAGATGGTCACATCCAGATGTGGAAAGTCCAAACGATGCCTAATAGATTCAATCAACGACAACCTACTCTGAAGCATATTATTATAGTCACAACACTCAGAAGTACAAGCCAGAGATTAAATTCTAAAATAGCAAGAGGACAGTGTCAAGTCATGCACAAGGAATTATACTACATTACACTAATAATAGACTTCTCAAACAGGATTCTTTCAGACCAGGAGAAAATAGGATGAAATATTCAATGCTCCAAAAGAAAAAGTAAACTACCAACCATGAATACTAGGCCCCCCAAAAGCTATCCATCTCTCCAAAGAGAAATAAAGTCTTTCTAAGGCAAAAACAAAACAAAGCACAACAAATCAGGGAATTCATCACTGCCAGGTAATAAATGTTTAAGGCAGACCTATACTAGAAGAAAAAGAATAACTACTATGCAAACACAGGAAAGTACAAAATTTACGAGCAAGATACTCAAAAGAGAATATCCTAAGAATAAAATTAAGAGGACTGTCTGTATCAACAAAATAAGGGAATGAAAAAGTTAAATTTCAAATAACCTAAAGATGCAACTCAGTAAAATAGATAAGAAATAAACAAAATCCAAAATTAGAAGGAAAGACTTCAACAGAAATAAAAAAAAATGAAGACCAAAATCTATTTTTCTTCAAATAAATAAAACTGACAAACTTAGTTTTTAAGGAGAAAAAGAGAACCAGTTACAAAATTAAAGGTTAAAAAAAGGAAACATTAGAACTGATACCACAGACATTCAGAAGTTCATCATGAATAATCATATGCCAACAAATGGGGAAACCTAGAATAGACAGATAAAATTTTAGGCACATGTAACTTACCAAAACTGACACCTAAGAATATAGAAAACTTCACAAGAACAATGGCAAACAATGAAACTGAAACAGTAATAAAAAGTCTTTCAGTAAAGAAAAGCCTACATCTGGATGACTTCATTGCTGAAGTTTACTAAATCTTTAAAAAAGGTCTAATATTAATTCGCTATTATAAAGAATTGAAAGGAAGAGTGAAGCTTCTAACTTCATTTTATAAGGCCAGCGTTATCCTACTACCAATGCCTGACAAACATACACAAAAGAGAAAACTATACACAAGTACCCCTGATGAACAGATGTAAAAATCCATAGCAAAATACTTATAAATTGAATTCAACAAAAAGATCACACGCTGTGATCAAGCTGCTTTCATTCTAGCAAGCAAAGATGGTTCAGCATATGCAAATTAATAAATATAACTATGTAACATAAGAATGAAGAACAAAAATTACCCAATCATCTCAATATCACAGAAAAAAAACTGATAAAATTCAGTATCTCTTCATGATAAAACCTTTAACAAAAGGGCATACTTAAAGAATATAAATCAATACAGTAAAAGCTATAATATGACAAAACAGCAACTCCATGCAAATATGAGAAAGTTAAAATTATTTCCTCTAAAATCAGGAATGAACAAGGATGTAAACTTTAACCACTCTTGTTTAATACAGTTTAGTGTTGGAGATTTTAGCCAGAACAGTTAGGTAAGAGAAAGAAATGAAGAACAGAAGTTACAAAAATTCTGTAATTCCATTATTAGTATGGATGGAACTTGATGACATTATGTTAAATGAAGTAAGCACACTGCTGTGTGGAAGCTTATGTGGAAACTAAAAGGCTGAACTAATATAGAGGTAGAGATTAGACTACTGGTTTCCAAAGCCTAGGAAGCATGTGTACAAAGAGATGAAAAGAAGTTGCTAAACAGGTACAAAAGTGCAGTTTGAGAGGGGGAATAGCTTCTAATGTTCCATAGCATAGAAGGATAACTGGTTAAAAACTATGAATTGAGTATTCCAAAAGAGTAAATAGGATTTTGAGTGTTTCAAATCCAAAGAAATGATAATGTGTGAGATGACAGATATCTCAATTATCTTAATTTGGTCACTGTACAATCTATATATGTATTGAAATATCACACTGTATCCTATACATATATATGACAGTTTGTCAATTTTTAAAAAAATTGTAGAAGGGGAAAATGAATAAAAATTGTAAGCTTTATATATACAAAATAATTTTGCCTTCATTAGGGTTCAGATTCCAAATACATAATACTCTCTCAAATTAGCATACATATACAGAAATTAGTATTTATAGTTTAAAAATGGGCTTACTAAGGGGTGATCTGTTAGGTTCCATAACCAATGTGGTAGTACAAAAAAATCTGAAATATGCACCAAATACAAGTAATGATGTGTCGTTTCTGGCTCACCCACTAGGTAAGCATTATCAACAGATGCAGTACTGAGTCAATGCAAATATAACCACCTTTTACTTTTACTGATTTTAATGACAAGAGAGAAGTGAAAAACATGTAAGTCTTCAGCATTACTTACAGAATGAAAATAGCTGACATCATGATTGTCATTTTTGCAACCTTTGAGGATGAGAGAATTGTCCAACTGGTTCCTTGGCCTAGCATCCTCCCCATTCCCCAACCTGAAATGTCCTCTTGACTCTTCCCTTTCCTTTTTCATTTAGTAAAGTTACCAAGTCTAATTTTTCTTTTGTAAGCTTTCTCAATGAAGTGCTGTCTTTCTCATTCTCTTTTTACCACTGCCTTCTTCCCAGCCCTTTTGCTTGGATGACTGTGGTAATCTGTTTGGTTTTCTTATATTCAGTTTCCCTCCCTTTTAATCTATCTTTCATACTGGTAAGTGAACAGCATGAATTGAAAAGGAGAAGGTAATATAGGGTTTTCATTGATTATAAAGAAAAACTATGAACAAACAAGTCTAGGAGAAAGACACTTTCAGTGAACTCAATGAGGTCAAGATTCGTAACTTAACTTTGTACTTTCTATACATTAGAACATTCTGAAAATGTCCAACCTATACAGTTTTAAACTATAAAATTTTAAAATTTATGGCATGAATTTATCATGTCTATATAATTAAGACAAAAAGTAGCAAGATGGAATAAAAAAGAAAAATGTAAGGAATAAGTATTTTGGTTATTATCCTAAAGTTCTGGGAGGAAAAAAATATACATATATAATCAGAACATGCATTGGGCAGACTTAAGATCACAAATAGGATGTGTACTTCTCAACAGATTGTCTAAGTTTATACTCTTTCATGTTTCCAATGAAGGCAACTAAAATACTGTGATTAAAACTGTTTTACCAAATTCACAATTTTTTTCTATTGGCAAGTCTTTTTAATAAAATCCGTAAACAATATGCTTGTTAAGATAATGGCAGGTAATCTAAAGTAAATAATTTTAAAAATTGGTAAGGTGGGACATCTGTCCAGCACACACAAGGTCCTCAGTTTGATTCCTGGTCCCCACCTCCCCCCAAAAAAATACCCAACACTGGTAAGGTGACATTTCTCTCTTTTTTCTTAGTTATGAGTTATAGGGCCATCAAAAAAAAAAAAGATAATTAAAAGGTATTGGTGTTTAGGTATTTGTTCAAAATTGTTTAGAAGTCTATTGAAGTTTTTTAATACTAATTTTTAGTTTCAGTATCAAGAGGACTATGAAAATCTACAAACCCCTAAATATTCATGACAATATTTAATAAGTAAGATTGTTTCTTTCAAAAAGCTTTATACTTTTCAAGTATAAGACCCTAAACATACACTACAGCTTTGTTCTAAAACTTTGCCTAAAGCAAAAGCACTCAATATATAATTTTAATAATGAAAACCTCAAGTATTAGACACTGAGTTGTGTGTGGAAAAATAAATCATTTAGGTGAAAGGGTAACAAACATTCAATTCAAGGATAATGCAGCCCTCAGGGAAAATATGCATATGAATGAAGTTTATGAAATTGGTTCAATGCTTCTACAAAGAAAAAATAATTAGTTTATTTTAAAGCTACCATAAAATGTTTTCAATATTGTAGTATGAATTATTTATAGAAAAATGTACATCTAACTTTGAAGCTACCACTTTATTGAAAGACTGAGTAGAATGGGAGAAAAAAATTAGAATAAATCATTTTTTGTACATGTAGTAGGTAGATGATCCCTTTTTAAGATTTTCAAAAAAGTTACAAGATTTATTGTTTCTCTCAATCAGTAATATTTCAGCTTATTTTTCAAATTTAATGAGATACATTGAAAGTGAAATGTCATTTTCATCTTAAACTTTACACACTATCTTTTAAAGCTGGCAAATAAATGAAGATGTATTCCTTTAAATCATGAATATTAAAGACAAAAAATAAGCTTTAACCATGACAATTTTTGGTTTTTCTAAAGTTAACCCAAGAATATTCAGAGAAATGAGGATCTGAGGCTTCACCAAGATGGTATGATGTGTACTACAAAAAAGTTCAAATAGCTCAATAAGACTAATGTTTAACCTATTCCTTTTTATGTACTGGGACACCAATAACTGTGGGACAATTACTTTGCTTTCTAACAGTGTGGTACAGCCACATCTAAATTGAGCAAGTTAAAATCTGGGCTTTCCTAAAGCGGCATCGCTCTAGTTGTATAAGAAACATACATAATAATGATGAGTAACTTTAAATAACCTTACCTAAATTAAACATAACTTGAAAATTGCCAATTTATGAACGCTAGAGGGCAGTAAGACACTAGATAGATACTTAAATCACAGCTCTAAAAGCAGGAAAGGCAATTCAGTACTGCATATTCTTATTTTGGAAAATCAAAATATGACAATTTAATACTTTTTTTTTAGGTTGCAGAAGTACAAAGCATTCTTAAGTGTGTCACTTTAGGCACAACTTACTTTGCAAAATCCAAGTAAGAAATGTGTCCATGGTAAAATCCTGGTTTCATCTCTTTCCAGGATGTTATATTCTTTACAAAGCGTACCTAAATAGGGAGAACACATTTGTTAGTTAAATACATCTTGAAGAAAAAGAAATCTGATGATATCAAAAGACTCGCAATTTAAGAATTTAAAACAAGTCACACCAATTTGACAATTATAGAACGGGAAGAACATTTTGGATTAAAGAAAGTATAATGTAATCTGTAATTACTAATTCATCATAGAGCTACTAACAGCACACTCAGGAAAAAGAGATTCTAAAAACAAAACTGCAAAATGTAACCATTTACAATCCTGTAAATACAGAGTACATTTATATAAAATGGTAGTATAGTTGAACATGTAATTCTTCACCCCTTACCTACCAATATACACACTAAAAACAAAATTACAGTAAAAATCTGTATATTATAAATATCCCCAGAGGCTTTCTTATTTTAATGTATTTGGTACAAGATCTCACTACACAGCTTGGACTGGTAGTGATCCTCCTGTTTTCAGCCTCCCAAGTGCTGGGATTACAGGCGTGCGCCACCATGCCCGGACTCAATGACCAGCTCAGTGTTCCTGGGTGTGGAGCCAGTGTGGCATGCACTCCTGGGGATGGAACCCTAGTCCCTGAGCTTGCCTAAGCAAGTGCTTAGTCTGCTGAGCTATCATGCCAATCCTCAGAGGCTTATTATTATTATTATTATTATTATTATTTTGGCAGAACCGGGGATTGAACTCAGGTCCTTGCGCTTGCCCGCTTATTCCACTGAGCTATCTCCCCAGCCCCTCAGAGGCTTATTTTTAAAAATTCATTTTCATTGTGATTCAATAAATAAAGTTAAACCAAAATGAGGAAAGAAAAGATGATAATCAGGTTTTTAAAAGGTAAGAATGATGAATAAAATTGAAGATATAATACAAATCAAATATTTAAAAATATCTACATATTTCCTGGAACTTAAAATTAAAAATTCAGTAAGTATAAACACTACTTTTATTTTATTTTTATTTATTTATTTTATTTTTTGCAGAACTGGGGATTGAACTCTGGTCCCTGCGCTTGCCAGGCAAGCACTTATTCCACTGAGCTATCTCCCCAGCCCCTAAACACTACTTTTAAAAGAATTGGTTAATACAGAGTTTGATAAAACTAACCACCATCAGATTTAAAATAATGATATATAATTTCTTAAAGGAAAACATTATAGATTATGTGAGCCAATCTCTTCATGATAAGTAGTACATGGTTAAGAACAAACAACAAGTACTTAAGAGTTTTCTGGAGAGCAGATATTGTGCAGGGAGCCCAGGTGGTGAGGCCCACCACTCTGTTCAGTACTGAAAGCTTCTGCAAACCATGACATCAGCCATAAACACTCCATGTCAATGTGTACTTCTGACAATTCATCAACCTTTCATTTACATTTTAGAATAGAGTTAATCACATGGCACTATTCCAGAGTACTTACACTGGATTGGTGTCATTAAGTTAATAGCGATGAATGGGGTTAGCTGCTTTCTGTTGGTAGGGCTGGGAAAGGAATTGGGAAATGCAGCTGTGTGTGAATGTGAACTATAGAAAACTGGAAGATTCTGAGCGAATTTATTTTTAGAGGAAGCATTAATAACTCATATGTTAAAGAAAACAAGGGAGCTTTCAGAATGGAAATCGAGGGAGCCTTACTTTCTGTCCTCTCCATTGCCTGGAAATAAAATGTGAAAATCAAATGCAGATAAAAAGGTTGGTTGCATTAAAAAAACAATTCATTTTAGCAGAGATTTTCAATTTTCCCCCACTCAAAGCCATGTAAATGTGTGATTTGTGGTTCTTGTATTCTTTCTTGTTCATGCTTCACATGAGGTACCAAACAGAAGTAGAATGATAAATGAAATAGAAAATAATAAATTAGACAATCCTAAACGGCATCCTTAAAAATAATGACACCATGAAGGGCCAGGGAGATGGCTCAGTAGAGTAAGTGCTTGCCTGGCAAGTGCAAGGGCCCAAGTTCAATCCCTAGTTCTGAGAAAAAAAGTTCCTTGTAACTGGCAGTTAATGGTAAACTCTGTGATATAAACTTTTGGTTCTATGAAAATCAGTCCCAGTATTTCAGTCAAAATGAGAGGGAAGTATAAAGCAAAGAGAATGAGGAATTGGAGGTGATGGTTCAAGAGCACTTAAGACGTATTTAGCAACTCAGCTATATTTTTCAGGAGCAGAGCTTTAATATGGACATGCTGGCGTAGGAGGGAAACAAAAACAGATGCTAGATTGAAGTCTGAGAAAATGCTTTACACAGGCCAAGGCTTAGATAGGACCATAGCATAAACCTGGATGGAAGAGTGTATGGTGAAAGGCTAGCAGAAGAAAGGGATAAACTTCAAGTTTCCTTTTTCCTCCAGTATTCCTAAGGATGGTCAATATCAAAGTTTCCTGGGAATGAATGGCACTTCATCAGTGTGTGTTCACAAGTGTAGGAAGCTGTGTAGTACCTGGACTGCTGCCAGGCTTCTCAACTCTTAGCTGTGTATGAGTCCTGGGACTCGTGTTAGAATGCAGACTGCTGCAGGAGATCTGGTGCAGGAGCAGAGCCTGGGATTCCCCACTTCTAATGCATCTCCAGGTGAAGTGCCACACTGAAGAGTAAGGCGTGGGCAGGCTCTTCTGTCAGCTTCTGAGGCTTGTTTTTGTGGTCTGCTCTGGTAAAGGAGGCCTGAGGTCTACAGAAGCTCTTGAGTAAACTTAGTGACGTACTCTCAGTAAAAATGGACTAAAATTCAGCACATTTTTGATAATTTTATAAACTACTGGAACACATAAACTGAAAGGGAGAGCAGAAGCTGAGTGAATTCTGCTTCCTCCTCTTCTCACACTCAGCCCTCAGCGACACCTGAATCACACTGGAACCAAGCACTCCAAGAAGCTTCGGCAGAAAATTAATGAAATAAGAAACAACTGTATTCTGAATTGGATGCAGCTAAGAATTTGCTCAAGGTGGAGAGAAGAACAAGGCACATTACTGTTTAACCATGAGCTCTGTTTACCAAATCAGAATTTTAAGGATGGAAGGGACCAAGAACAACCTTTACTTTTCATTTTATAGCTAAAGAAAGCAAAAATAGGGCTGGGGAGATAGCTCAGTGGTTTAAGCACCTGCCCAGCAGGCACAAGGACCTGGGTGGGTTTGATCCCCCAGCACCACATGCTGCACTGGCCTCACCCCCAGGTACACTAAGCTGGTCACAGAGTCCAAGGGTGGTGGGGCATGCCAGTAATCCCAGCGCTGGGGAGGCTGAGGCAGAATTACTATAAGTCTGAGTCTGCATAGAGAGATCCTGTACTAAATAAATAAACAATTTTTAAAAATAAAAAAAATCAACAAACTGGGGTACTGAAAAATTCAACTACTATAGTAATCACCCAAATTTCTTCTACTGGGCTGGGTGTGCAGCTCAATAAGACAGTACTTGCCTAATGTATAAGGAAACCTGGGGTTGATCACCAACACACACACTCAATTCTCTACTTCTAAAATCTCAAGGTTCAGCTGATACAACTTTTGCTTACTTCCTTGTGAATTTACTCATTACCTTCATCATAATCTCAACTTCCAGTCCATTCTCATCATTACAACCACAAGTAACCATTTCAACAATGACCCCTGATCCCTTGGTTTATTCCCTGTGTGTGGAAATAAACTAAAAGAAGATGAAAATCTATGTATTTGTTGAAGTCAGCTTGGTATCACTATAACCAATACTGGAGATAATCAACTTATAAGAAAGTATGTTTTGACTCACAGTGGAGGAGGCTTTGGTGACTGGCACCACTGTTTTGGGCCTACAGGGAGACAGCAGACTGTGGCGGGTACAGAGTGGAGCAAAATCAACTACCTCATCACCAAGGAGCAGAGAGACAAGAAAGGGGCAGGACCTCTGATCCCTACTAAGGGTTTGCTAGGTCCCATTTCGTAAAAGTGTCTTCCAGTTCTCACTGCAGCAGCACATATACTAAAAGTGTCTCCCATCTCCCCAACCTCTAACACGTGGGCCACTGAGCGGCACCTAAGATCCAAATAACAGCAATGCATATTTTTTTTCTCTCATTTCTTCTAACAAAGGCAATGTGTTAAAGTCTCATTAATAAAGCTGTGGCTGACTCACAATGTGCAATAAATCAAAAGATGCTGAGCTGAGGTTAACCTTTCCTTTATGGGGAGGGAAAAGTGCTAAGCAAACAAATGAGATCAGTAAGTTTCGAGTGGTGCTTCATACTACTCTGGAAAACAGTCTGAGTGCTGAGAAGGGGCACTTACGTACCACTGAAATTCCAGATTGTTCTTACTTCTTCAAAGTTGTTCTCCAAGGACAGAACATAAGTAACCTCCCTGGAAAACAGTATTCTAAAAAAGTTTTCTGAAGTATTAATTTAGCCACTTCTCTTTTTAGCTGTATTTAATATTTATGTCTTTGATTCTCCAAAATTTTCCCTGCCTCTACTTTATGTCCTGCTTTTCCCTTTTGTAAGTCCAGTCCCAGTTCCTTCTCTATGATTTTCTGCCTTTTCACTTTTCCTGGGGTTCCTAGTTTGTCTTCCAGCTTGTTTCCTTCTGGCATTCCCCTCCTCGGAGGCACTGTGCCAATATCTAAGGCTCCGAACACCGAGGAGTAAGACAAGGAAGTGCAGAACAGAGGAGCAAACTTCAGTCATGGTATGGATTCTTATGATTACATCTGGCACTAACAAAGGCTAAATTGACAGGCAAAGAGCAGAACCTAATAGTATCAAGTGAAATTTGAGTGAAAGCTCTGCCTTAGGGAGAAGATATAAAGCTACCTTAGTGACTTTATTCAAAGAAAATGTTCATACTCTGACTGAATATGCTATCAAGGATGTTTCAGAAGTAGTCAGATATACTACATGAAAAAAATGTTTTATGGCTATCCTGGAGCAGATTTTAAAATCTGATTTTTGTCAGATTTTATAACTCAAGTAGAATCAAACTAGTAAGTAATCACAAAGGGCCTTTAGAGAAAACACAGCAATGTAGGTAGTATACTGTGATTTATTTGTTTGCTGAGTTAGACTTGAACCAATATTGTAGGAAAATGGTAAAAGAAACCCTCCGTCTTACTAACAGTAGTATCTAGACTTACACTGCTAATTAGTTAACCTCAGCATTATAATTATCTGTGATCACAAAAGAATTTGTTTTCACTACCTAAAACAGTAGGAATGTCATCCTGAACATCTTGGCAAATTTTCAACTTTGAAATTACTATCTATTGAATGAATCATACTGTTAACAAGTAATTGCTATATACCATAATTTTATTCGTGCATTTAAACATTTCTTACACAAACATGGGTACTTCTATGAGACTAAACCAGCAATGAAGTTTTCTACACTAGGGAAGACAAAATAATGTTAGATTAAAAATATATGCAAAGTTCTACAGCTATGGAGAGTATCATTCCTGAAGTTCAGAGCTGTACTGCTTAATATTTGGGCTGTGAGGTGAAAAGAAAGGATAGCAGATCACCTGAATGGTGGCACCCATCATATAGCCATCAATCAGAGGGGTTCACGTTGTCAATAATTATCATCATGGCACCAAGCTCAATTTAAGAAGCACTATTAGAACCTAACTGGCTTATTTGTTTTTGCACTTACCAAAAAGCTTCTGGTGTTACCTACTATGTCCCGGGCACTATGCTAAACACAAATTTTACAGTGGTAAACAAAACAGACAAGGTTCCTGCCATTAAGGTGCTTTTCACTGTAATAGAATTTTATAGATAGCAATCAAATCTATACACAGGATATTCTATAATAGTACTATGGTAGGAAGGAAAGAGAGTGATTTGATACTCAGTAGTAACTTGACAGAGATATTTAATATATCCATAGGAAGCCCAATAAGGTTTGTTTGAGAGAAAGTCAATCTGAAAATTTAAATGTATAACATGAAATCAAATATGGGAGAAGGCAGAAGAGATATACTCTAAAAGGAAACGTAAGTGCAGAGGCCTTAAAGTAGCAAAAGGTTGGTACTCACTACCAACAAAAGGCAAGAGCACTGGCAGAGACTGGATTAGAAAGGGCCTTCTGTCCTAGGTAAGGAATCTGGCTTTTGAAGCAGAAACAGGAATATGGATATAAAGGTATATAAATCTTCCTGGGAAGAATGTAATAAGCACCTTTCCATGTCTTCACCAAGAATCATTCTAGATCACTGCTACTTCAACTACGGTTCAAGAACCAGCTTCCTCAAGTTAACATTAGGTGGAAGTTTTCAAAATATAGCGTCAGGCTCTATCTTGGCCCCTCTGAACCAGAATTTGCCCTTCACTAGGATACATATGATAGAGCTTTCCTCAAAAGTGTTGCTCTGAGTTTTGTTTCTGATAAGAGCCCTGATGTCATTCTTACCATAAAAAAAAAAGTGTTGCTCTGATGAGGAATTAGAGAAAAAAAGTAGAGTGAATAGCTATATACATTCTTAATGGTATTCTTCCATTCTGAAAGTTACTGATTTATTTCACAGAGAATTACAAAGCAAGAGAGCTGCATGTTTTATAACTTGGACTCTATTACAATGTCTTGCTGTATACCTCTTGTTACAATTCCCAGCATTCAACAGACTTGTTTCTATAGTTTTTGCTTCCAAACTGTATAGTTTTACATTTTTCTGATTTATAAGAATGACATCCTAAGTTTTTTTTCTAACATGGTTTTAGAACCAATGATAATTACATTATTTTAAACCATATGATTTTGAATTAAAAGAAATTCCATTGTTATAATTAAAAAAAGTTTACATTCAGATGAAGCTTACTAGATTTAAAGGAAAATAAAAATGCAGTTACTTAATATATCAGGCAAAGTAAAGAACCAGTAAACATGATCCAATTTGAAAAAAATATTCTTATATATAACAAAATACAAGTTGCAGTTGTTGCATATTAGACATCTTTTATATAAGCCACTCTTAATACCAGGTTTTGAACTCCCAATTGGAAGTACGTCAGCTGATTAAGAGTCTCATGCTCTACCGACTGAGCTAGCCGAGCATCCTGTCAGCTGATTAAGACTGTGCTTCTGCTCTGCCTTACACAAATATTTTAAATGTTATATATTATGCAATCAAACTGCTTCAAAGACAGCATTTCCTTTTTCCTGTATATAACTAACAAGCTATTGAAGGGAAAACAGAAGCTTTATCTTATCCAAATTCAAGTGGGAAAATATACCACTACATGATGCTGATAAATGTCACATGCAAAGAGCTTCTGCAGATCTGTATTTCATGAAAAAAATGGTTGATGTCATTGCCAGGTATCTTGTAGCTGTCAGAAAACTTTATAATGGTAGGCACAAAATAACTCTAAAAATTGAACAAATTTCTATAAAATACTGCTGAGATCTGAAATTTTGTGAACATCAAAGCATGTTCCATTTAAATGAAGATGAATTATGAAAAGCAATAATGCAAACATTTAAAACCTACTACTTGCTGTATAAAATAGAATATTAAAGATGCTTGCCCTTGAGATAGAAAATATTATGTAATGAATACGTTTTATGAGCCATTTAGCTAAAAAAGCTTGTGTTTCTTCTCATTTACAGAAGAATTACCTGGTCTGGCTGACAGATGAGTATTTTTGATTTTATCAAAAACTGTAATGACGGATCCTGAGGAAAGCCAAGAATCACAAGGAAGATGAGATGCCACATACCATTAGGCTTCATAAACAGCTCTCTTGCCAGGTCTACTTTACTCTCATGCACCAAAGTCACTCTCCTGCTTCAGTGTAAAGGCTACACTTATGCTTAATTGTGAGAAAATAGTCAACTCTAACAATAAAACGATGTCAGCTATTTTCAAACAGATAAATAACAATTACAGAAGAACTATAATTGATAAAAAATAATTTATAAAAAGCTATTTTAATATGGCATTTGAACTCATAGTATTTTCAAATACTATCTTTTTCTCTCATGGGGTCTAACTCTCAGCCCCTTCAATAATTACAGACATAACTTTATTTTTAATTATAGTCAAAACTCCAGGTATGGGAGAAAAGTGGGCACTGCTGCTAAAGAGATGAGTAAATTTGATTTCATAATTTCTTCTACCTTTCTTAAATACAACCCACAAAATTATCCATCCATCCATCTGTTCATCTCAAAATTTCTTGAAAGTTTAAAAAGGAAGATCATGCTAAGGACATAAACCACAATCCCTGTTCTTCAGGAGGCTTGGGTTATTATTTATATAAATTATTAAAGAGATTCCAGAAGTTAGTCACAAAATTGAATTAAAGTCTTCAAAACCTATTTCTAGGGGCCGGGGAGATGGCTCAGTAGGATAAGCACTTGACTGGCAAATGTAAGGATCTGAGTTCAATCCCTGGTTCCGCCAAAAAAAACCTATTTCTCTACCATAAATTGAAACAATATAATTTTTATTACAAGGTATCTTGGCAAAAATACTCATTTACTTATTTATTTTTTGTATTTAGCACAGGGTCTATCAGATCTCACTATGTAGATCCAACTCGTAATGATTCTCCTGTTTTTAGTTCCCAAGTTCTGGGATTATGCGCCACCAATGCCCAGTCTCAATTGCCAGCTCAGTGTGCCTTGGGGGCGGGGCTGGCACAGCATGCAGGGGATCAAACTCCGGTCACTGCACTCTGCCTAAGCAGCTCTAGCCAGTCATCTTTTTAAAATGATACTATGCTCAATAAAAAAATTAGTTTCTTCAAAAATTTATTATTCATTAATTCATTTATTTTACAAATACTTGATTATATATTATATGCGAGGAAATGTGCCACCAAATACTGTGAAGGATGTAAAATTACACACAAGTTGGTTTGTCTTTTCCTATAAAAGGCTTACAATTCATTAAAACCAACACAGACATGCCTTTAAAATACCTTATCCATTTCAGATATAAAATTCGAGGACATACTAAACAACATCTGTGCATTCCCTAAGTGGTAATTACCTGATCTTGCAATGACATCACTGGATTATTTTTGGTAGTGTTGATGTGAAGAACATGGTATTTATTCTTTGCACACAAGTCATAGGCAATATTTGTAAATGAGGTGCTTGCAGTTTTGGGAACTCTGTTGTAAATGATCACCATATCTTCTTCCTCATCTAACGCTGCATCCTGCCGAGGTCCATCCAGTATATGTCGCTGCTCACTTTCTCGAACTTCATGTCTTGCGAAAGCCCTCTCTGCAGAGAAAAAGATGGAACTAAGTTGTTTTTTTTTTCCCTCCCCAGACAGAACGCACTGAATTACATTCCCAATCTTTTGAGTTAAGGTCTTGCTGAACTGCTAATTTGCCTAGATGGAACTTGAATTTACAATCCTGTCTCACTCATCGGGAGTGTTGGGATTAAGGTGTGTGCCACCATATCTGGCTAGTTTTTAACGACACTATAAGAAAACTATGAACACTGAATATTGGACCATAATGAGAAACAACACAAAGATTAAAGAAAAAAAGCAAAACATACAGGAAATACGGGCAAATTGCTTAAGATTTTAGAAGGATCTTTCTAGTGGATTCTAAAACAGCTTTCACCTAGAACAGTTTCCTTAATCAAAAACTAAGCAAGAGGGCTGGGGAGATAGCCCAGTAGAATAATCGCCTGCCTGGCAAGCACAAGGTCCTGAGTTCAATTCCCAGTACTGGAAATAAAAAAAAAAACAAAAACAAAACAAAACAAAACAAAAACCAAAAAACCCACTAAGGAAGAGCAGGCCAAAGAATGTTCTGATAGCTTTAGAATTATGTTTGAAAGATAACAGATTCACACGTGAATAACAAAAGTATAAACAGTCATGGAGTTTAGAATAGCTTAGACCAGAGAGTACTTCAGTGTGGTTTAAGTCATTTTGTAGTGTAAAAAAAAAAATTTCTATGGTCTGAATGAATTTCCAAACACAGAGACAGATTACATGGAATAGTAAACTTTACAATAAAAAATGCACTTAGAAAAGAAATCACGTATAATTTAAATAAAGATTTTGAAATTTATTGCTTAGGATTCAGTTATTCCCTGCTTTATCAAAATTCATCAGGGCACTGACTATAAAGATTAGCTAGTATGACAATAGTAAGAAGGGAAAAACATTTCTACCTCAAAATTTTCTTTTTGAGTGTTACATACTGCTAACAAATCCAGGTCCTGGATTTTTTTTTTTTTTTTTTTGGTGGGGGTTCTCCAAGTTTTCTTTTTGCCTCATATATCCCAGATTTGGAGGTATAAAAGAGGCAACCTCACAAGAACCATAGACCAAGGTTCCCTTTGTTGCTATTTTCTTTTTGTTTATTTTCCTCCTGCTATTCAAATGGGGTAACTTCTTTTGTCTTTTCTTCTTCACCAAGTTTTCTCACACATCTTCCATTCCACTCTGCTACTGAACCCAATCACTGAGTTTTTTATTTTAGCTATTGTATTTTGGGTTCTAAAATTTCTCTTTGGTTCTTGTTCATATGTTTTGTTTCAGTACTGATTTCCTGAGGTTTTTTGTTTTTCATTTGGTACAAGAATGTTCATAACCACTCATTAAATTATTTAATAATCCCAGCACTGGGAAGGCTGAAAACAGGAAGATCACTATGAGTCCAAGCTATGTTGTGAGACCCTGTACCAAATACATAAATTAAAAAAAGATGACACCTTGGCCAAATAATTATTCAATACTTTAATGCAGATGTGTGAGAAAACTTAGAGAAGAAGACAGGAAAAAAGAAGTTATAGCAACAAAGGGAGCCTCTAGGGACTGTGTGCTATAATGAAGATCTAATGTTGGTGTTTAGAGTCTTTGAAGGACAAGAGAAAGAAAACAGGGCTGAAAAATACTCAAGGGAATGCTGGCTGAAAACTTGACACACTTGTCAAGAGATATAGACAGATTGATTCAAGAAGCTGAATGAATTCCAAGTAAGATAAAAACCAAAAATATCTATTTAGGCCAGGACACACCATAATTAAACTTCTGAAAAAGAAATCTTGAAAGCAACTAGAGAAAATGAAATCTGTTGAAGAAAACCAGAAATAACAGTATATTTCTCACTAGAAACCATGAAAGTCACAGGAAGTATACATCATTTCTCAAGTGCTGAAATAAAAGACTTGTAGAGAAAATAATTTTATAAAGAAAATAATTTTCAGGAATGAATACGAAAATACCTCATATGAATGAAACTAAAGAAAATTTATTACAAGTTGAATTACCCTAAAAGATTGGCTGAAGAAAGATCTCTAAGCAGAAAGGATGAAAGACAGAATTTTAATATATTAGAAAAAACAAAACAGAGAGTAAAATATGGATAAATACAACAAACTTCTCGAGTTTTTGAAAGTATGTTTGATAGATAAATCCAAAACTATGACATTGTGTGATGTGGTTTTAAATGTATGGAAAGCATATATTTAAGATGATTATATTGTAAACGGGAGAACAGAGGGACATAAAATGGAGGTGGAGTTTCTATATTTCATTTGACTTTATTAAATGACAGCAACAAACAGACAAGTGATATTTATATAATGAAATGCATAAAAATAAACCATAGAAACCAATATAAAGATTTTAAATTCAAAACATACTAAATAGATAAATCAAAAGGTAATCTGTACAAAAAATATAGAAAAAAAACATGGAAAAACAAACTTCCCCCAAATAAGCCTTCAAAGTACATGGAAATGGATGAAAGTGAAAATAAAACACATCAAAATGTATGGCATGCAAGTAAAACAAGACTGAGGGGTAAATTTATCATACCATATGCATACACTAGAATAGTGTCCAAACATTACAGTCATACAAATAGTAAAAACACACATCAAAAGATGTTTAACATATCTTTAGTCAATAGTGAAATGCAACTCAAAACCACAATGTAATAACCACTCACACTCACTAGAATAGCTATAATTAAACAAAAACAACATTGCTGGAAGAACATAAGATGGTACATATATGATTAAAGACAGTTTGGGGGCTTCTCAAAAAGCTAAACATAGACTCTGACTTAGCAATTCCATTTCTAGGATTACATAAAAAAAAAAAGTGGAAGCAGGCACTCAAGCAAATACTTGAGCCAAAAAGTGATAAAATCCAAACATCCATCAACAGATGAACGAATAAACTAATTTCAGTATATATTTAGGGCAGTATGTTATTTGACCTTAAAAATGAATAAAGTACTGATGAATGTGGTAGTATACATCTGTAACCTCATCTACTCTGGAGTCTGTGATAGGAAGAGCCCAAGTCTGTTGTCACCTGGGCAACTTAGGCCTATCTTAAAATAAACTAAAGAGGACTGGGAATGTAGCTCATGGTAGAGGGTCCCTGGGTTCTATCCCCAGTACTAAATAAAGGCACAAAGTAGTGACAGAGGCTACCATATGAATGAACCTCAATAATATTAAGCAAAAGAAGTCAGCCACTAAAGACGTTTTTATGCTACATAAAAGATCTAGAATTGTTAAAATCATAGAAACAGATTTGTGGTCACTGGGGATGGGAGGAACAATGGGGAGCACCTGCTTAGTGGTTATGAGGTTTCCTTTGGAGTGAAAGTATTTATTTTGGAACCAAATACAAGTGAATTTATTAAATGTCAGTGAACTGTTAACTTTAAAATGGCTAATTCAGTCTGGCATGGTGGTTCACAGGGGTATTTTATGTTCAGGCCAGCCTAGCCTACACGGCAAGATGCTTTCAAAACACAAAATGGCTAATTTACATATGTGAATTCATTTAAAAAATTAACAGACACAAACTATAAAATAACTGAGGTCATATTAATAAGTAACATTAAAATGCTTAAGAAACACTAGACAAAAAAAAGAAACACTAGACAGTTTATAAAACTCATTTTTTCTTTAAATCTTTGGATGACTTTTGCTAGGACCCTGTAGATATATATTTTACATATACATTACACTTTGATGCTAAGTATATGAGGTATAATTAAAAAATAAGGTGACCTTAAATTTTAAGTTATTACAGGAAAAGACATACTGTCAAGAATCTGTTCCAAAATAATTCCCTTAATTTCACAATTCTTGCTACTTTCTGAAGCAGTTCTGGTGTACTCGTGATTTCGTAAGAGTCTAGCTGTGCTGTCACAGCTGCTGTGATGTCCTGAAAAGGTGCTGCTGCTGTCTACCCTTCCTGGTTATTCTGATTGTGAAGAAGAGCCAGAAGTCACACAGTAATATCTGGTAATAAAGAGGGGAAAGCCCCACCACACTGTTTTCACCAGACTGCATTCTCACAGGTGGCCTCAGCAACAGCACTCACTGCTACTTGGATCATGTACAAAGATACTCAAGGGAGAGGACTTATTGAGCTGCTTCAGAAAGTGGCAAGAGTGACAGGGTAAGTGTGTCTAAAGCAAGGGAGAGTGCTCTGAGGGAGATTTATAGCAATGGGTCTTTAATAAATTTTAAAATATAAGTATTTCAATGCACATGCCGATCACTTAATACACTGATTTATAATATTAATAAAAACATGTTACAAAATAAAAACCAAATTTTACTGCCAAACTTAATCTGAGTGACAAAATAGCACTGAAAATATATCCATTAGGTAAAAATATTAAAGTAGTAATTAAATATCCTATCAATCCAATACCTCTTATATAATTATTTTTTGTTGATAATGTTACTAAATTAAGATGTCTTATTTAATGTACTTGCCAAACTTGACAGATTTCATACTTATTTCTAACATAAATGTGAAATTCTTATATCAGTTACAATATTCTTTTAGTAATCTAAGAAATTCAGTATCGATCTATATAACTGGTAATAGCTAAAATTCTCAGTTTTAAGTGTTTTATATGCACATGTTCTTTGCCATTCTATTTAAGTGTTTTACTTGCATAATCTTAGGTTCTGGTCCATTTAGATTAGGAAAGTGGGTTTCAAGGAAGTTAATCAACAGCAGATTATTGATGTTAGGAAGGTATCTCAGTTACTTTTCTCTCATTGCTGGGACAAAACATCTGACACCCAAGGTTAAGGGAGGAAAGGTCTATTACGCTCACAGTTAGTGGAGTTGCAGTCCATACTTGCTGGCTCCAAGGCAAAGCAGCTCATGGCAGAGGGCAGCAGTTCAATGCAGTGGAAAAAGCAAAATAGCAAAAGCAAAAGGGTGGAGTAGCAGCAACAAAGGCAACAGAGAGCAAGCCTGTCTCCCTGATGTTGCATTCAGGCTACATGCCCCAGGCTGAGTGAAGCACTCACACCCACAGCCCCAGCTCGGAGAGGATCATGTATTAATCACAAACTCTAGAAGTCTGCTCCATTACTGCATGAGGCTCCGGGGGGACAAGTAAACACAAACCATAACGCAGGCAGTGGACAATGGCCACTGTAAGCCCAACATTTTGGGAGGCTGAGACAGAAAGATCATCATAAGCAAAGGCCTGTCTCAAAATAACATACAAGGTGCCAGTAATGTACAGCAAGGTAGAGCACTCTTCTGTTCAATAGCTACTATTCCCTCCCCCCCACCCCCCCACCCCCCACAAAAAAGCCAGGACCTGTTTGTCACCAGTATGTAACACTCAAAAAGAAAATTTTGAGGTGGGAATGTTTTTGTCTTCTTACTATTGTCATACTAGCTAGTCTTTATAGTCAGTGCCCTGATAAATTTTGATAAGACAGAGAATAAAAGAAAACAAAAGAGCAAAGGGGGAGCAGCTAGCAATCTATCAAGCTTCTCCCTCCTTACATTTGTATGCAGATTATCTGCCCCAGGGCAGGTTTAGCACCACACTCATACTCCCAGCACTGGATCATGAGTTTACCTCAAACTCGAAGCCACTCCATGACTGCATGAGGCTTTGGGGGTCACCGAAACACAAACCATAACAGAAAATGTTCTAGGGTGACTCTGATTCCAGAGTCTGCGTTCTCCACTGTAGATAGCCTGAGATTTAGTATTTTTATATAATGAATTAGAAGGGAGTAGAGCGTCATAGTTAAATGTAACATGAAAACATTATAGAAATACCTATTTTTCCTGTTAAATGTCTTAAATTTTTTTGAGTTTCTTATTTTGGAGTTGCAAGGGCATTTTGCAATTGTTTCTGTAATATTCTTAGGAGACAGACATGATAAATTATATTACAGTTAGTAAAACAGGACAAAAGACTGTCTTGTAGGTATCAAGAAGCAAAACATTACTTTTCCAAGTTCCTGTGCACATATATTTCAAAACTTCAAAGATTTTTTAAAAATTACAGTCAAAAGTAACGTAATTTTTGAAATCATATCATCCTCAAAATTCATAATTGTGTAATATTGTAAGTAGCACTCCTGAACAAGAGGGAAAAATGCAAAAGTATTTCCTCACTTGTGGGATAATATATAGACAGTGAGGGCTGGAGCAGGCCCATTGTAAAACCTTGTTTTCTCTGTAAAAGCACTGGCATAAGTACAGATATAAGATATATTAATAAAATCATAAAATGAAACCTCTTCCAAACTGTATTTCAGGAAAAAAAATGCCAATCTGCCTTGATTTTATTGCATTCAATGCAGTAGAGGTATAAGACCAGAATCAGATTTGCCATCATCTATCTGCTGAGGATAGCATTTCTGAAGATTATATTCACCTATGATCATTTCCCTTGCCTTTTACTTTACCTGCCATCAATGCTGGGGCCAAGTATCTATTTTTAAAATATAAAGTAGTACAGTTAGCAATCATAGGTGCTAACTTAAGGCTTCATTCTTTATGTATTTCAATGACCTGAATATGCTACTCTCAAGTGTGGGGTGTGAGTGTCCAATTAATATTTTTTTTTCAAGACACTGTGTGTCAAATCATCTTTTTCCTTTTTAAAAACCTCTTAAATGAACTGTTCTATTTTCAATTTTCATTTTGTACAAAACTGAATAAATGCTACTGTAATAAATGTCATGAGAACAAAATACTTCTAGATCCAAGAAATAGGGGAAATTTTTCTGCAAAATACACTAGATAAATTAAGACTTGAAAGGATGGGGCTGGCTTTCAATATCAGAGAGGAATAATGAGCAAATGGAGGAAAGCCTGGGTAGTAGCACAAACTGATAAAAAAACCCAAAATACTAGAATTTTAAAATAAAATTATTGAACAACAGTAATATATAGTAGGTGCAAAAATATCTATAATAATTCTAATCTATGTTGATAAAGCATAATCAGAATAGCAACTGTTTTTAATTATTGTGCTTAAGGAATAGTGCTACATACCAAAATGTACATTAATTATTTTAATTCTTACAATAATTGTTTAAATTTAATTGGGGCCAGCCAAATAGTTCACCGGATTAAAGCACCCCTGGGAGTTTGATCCCCAGGCCCTCTGTGGCAGTCCCACCTCCAGGGTGCACTGAGGTGACAATTGAGACTGGGTGTGGTGCCACGCACCTGTAATCCCAGCTCTTGGGAGGCTGTAAACAGGCAGATCACTATGAGTCCAATCT
>NDGN011369504.1:0-13967 GCA_002564285.1 Tympanoctomys barrerae | reverse complement strand
CCCTTCTTCTTCCCGCTTCTTCTTCCCGCTTCTTCTTCCCCCTTCTTCTTCCCCCTTCTTCCCCCTTCTTCTTCCTTCTTTCTTCTTCTTCTCTTTTTTTTTTTTTAACTAGGAATCAGATTCAGGACCTTGAGCTTGCCAGGGGCTATCTCCCCAGCCTCTGGTTTCTTGCTTTGTCTCATTTTCTGATTCTCAGCTTTGCTCTCTTTTGGATTGCCTCTTTTTTTGAGTGACAAAAATTATTCCAGACAAAGATGCTCATTAGCACTAATGAATCATGTGGCCGTTCCTTGAGCTTACGCCAGGTTCTGCCACGGCTGGGTACTACACCCATTGTTTGAATAGATGTGAGCGATTAGGTTCTAGGCTAAGTTGCTACAACAAAACACCCGCAAATACAGTGTCTTGAACAAGATGGAAGTTTATCCCTGACAGAATGGTCCAAAGTTAGGAGGAAGTCCAAGGAGAGTGTGCCCCACAAGGTCAGTGGAGGACAGGGAGCTGGTGGCTGGCTTCTCAGCATGTGATCCCATCCTCAGTACTGGACTGCTGCTCCAGTGTGTCAGGGAGTGGGGAAAGAACACTTCTGTGTGGAAGGGGGTTAGTACATACCACTTCTGGTCACCTTGCAGTGGCAGGGATTTTGGTGTTCAGGGAAGCTGTTTGGTGTTGGGTTGGGGACGGTAACGGAGTCTGGCATCCAGAATGTAGTTGGTGAAGACTTTCTGTGACTGCTGGCTGTGCTGCCTGTCCTCAACCCTCCAGGTGTGGCTACCGAGGAGGCTACATGGAGGTGATCAACCTACACCCTGAGATCAAGGGACAGTTGGTGAAGCTGCTCTCTGTGCGTCTGTGCCCACCAGTGTCGGGTCAGGCTGCCATGGACATCGTCGTGAACCCCCCAGTTCCAGGGGAGGAGTCCTTTGAGCAGTTCCACAGGGTGAGTCTGATGCCAAGTCACAAGTGAATTCCTGCCCTGGGTGATGTTGGCCCAGTGTGCACATGGCCTCATGTTCGCATGGTGTGGTTCTCTGTGGGGGTGGACCCTTGTGCCTTTCTTTCCTCTAGGGGGTGCTCACGGTCCTCCTGGTGCCTGAACCACCTTCATGAGTTGGAGCCCTAGGATATGGAAGGATATGTTTAGGAGTGGGAGGGCTGCAAGGTGGTAGGAGACCCTGGGCAGCGGGCCTTGTGTCTGTCATTGCTCCTAGAGGAAGGGGAAGGAGGCTGCACATGGAGGTGTGGGTTTCCTTCCAGCCTAACCAGGCATCTTCCTTGCTCAGCGTGATCCATTCAAGACCCTGCCAGTTGTGTGATAGAAACCAGCGCTGCTTAATTTAAGCAAAAAAGGGGCTTGGGAAGCTGGATATGGTGACAGGCACCTGTAGCTGCAGCTATGCAGGAGGGCAAGGTAGGAGGACCATTTGAGTCAAGAAGCTCAGGACCAGGGGATAGGGATATAGCTCTGTGGCATACATGCCGGCCTGGTAAGCACAAGGTCCCGAGTTTAGTCTGCTGAGCTCTCTGGCCAGCCCCGTTGTTCTTCTTTTAAGTGGTAGTAAAATACACATAACAAAAAATTCACCATCTCTGAGTATAAGGCTAGACTTAGACGAACCTTGGCAGTAGGTATGTTCCTATCATAGTGCTACCACCTCAACTTACTGAAGCTTCATCCAATCAAATAATAACTCCCTATTCTGCCCTCCCCCAGGGCAGGTACCCCAGCACCCAAGTTCTGTCTGTGAATTCACCCACTTTAGACACCACGTAGGGGTAGGGTTAGCAGTGTTTTTTCTAGGTGACTGGCTTGTATCGCACAGTTTCCTCCAAGTTCATTGTGCAGTGGGCAGAAGTCCTTCCAGAAAGTAAGACAACTAGTGTCATTTACTGCCCCTGTGTGGATGCGCATGCACAACCCTTTCCAACAGTGCTTCCTGAAGCCCTGAGAGGTTCTGCTCCAGCCCTGAACACTGTCCAGCTCTCAGCCACAGGCATTGACTGCTTGACCTGGGCCCTGTGTCCTGAGTATACCACATGGGCTACGAGTGTGGTGGACCCACTAAATGAGGCCTGTGTCTCCTTGGAGTATTCAGGGGTGTTCTCAAGGCCATTCAGATTGATGTGCAAGGAATTTTTTTTTTTCTGTTTTGTTGAATGACCATCTGGTGGTATGAGAGTAGAGCTTGCCTGTGTGTATCAGGGTGCACAGCAGTCTCCTGGGCTCTGAGTTGGTGCCTGTTTGCTGTGCTCCAACTCAGAGCCCAGCTTCTCCTTATGCATCGATCCAGCCACCGGCTAGAAGGAGTGGTATCTGTGGCTGGAGCCAGGCTTCTTTGGGAGATGCTAACCCGTTATTTCTGTCTTCCTCAGGAGAAGGAGTCCGTCCTAGGTAATCTGGCCACAAAAGCAAAGCTGACAGAAGACCTGTTTAATGAAGTCCCAGGAATTCACTGCAACCCCCTGCAGGGTGCCATGTATGCCTTTCCTCGGATCTTCATTCCCTCCAAGGCTGTGGAAGCAGCTCAGGTCTGGGTGTCACCGGGCTGGGTTCCTCTCCCAGGGCTTCCTTGAGACAGCTGGGGCAAGGGCTGGCTCTGGCCTTAGGGAGCAGAGGTGCTAGCTCTCGGGCTTAAAGGTCTGTGGCCCTCTTAGCCAGATGCTTACTGTGAAAGAAAGGTGACAGGTCTTCCAAGGCCCAGGCCCAGTGATGTGCTGGCCATGGTGCTGGGGAATCAGCTGAGATGGGCTCTTCCTGCTACCAAGCTAGCACTGCTAGCACTGCTGCCCCAGAGAATGTTCCCCATGGTGCTGGGCGGATGGCAAAGCTGTTGCCTTCCCCCTGCTTCCTAGACGTGGCCATATGCGCTACTCACCTGGAGTCTTGTTGACAGGCCAGTTGGGGTTCACCGAGTCTACAAGAGGCTTAAGACTTTGCATTTCCAGATGTTTAGATGGTGCCGTACACCTCACTGGGAGGATCGAGGGCAGAGTAGCAGTTCTCAAAGTGGCATCTTTATCCCCCCGGAACCTACAAACCCTGTCACACGCTCAGAACTAGGCCCTATCCCAGACATGCGGAATTGGCACCCTGTGCTGCAGCCTGAGCACGTGGGTATATCAGGCTTCTTGGTGATAGTTCTGCAAACCAGTGTGTGAGAAGCACTGTCGGCATGGAAGCCTGAGTGCAGACCCCGGGCCTTGTTTTCAGAGCACCAGGTAGCTCAGCTCCGAGGCGGCCACTGACCATGCCCACTGAGCAGCTGCTAGAAACCACACACAGAAATGGGCGGGTGCTGCCCAAGGGGAGCAGCAGCACCGCCAGCCCTGGATGGCCCGAGGTGCTGTCCGTGTCTGGTTCCCGAGCAGCTCCCGGCAGCATCTCCCTGTCCTGTGCAGGAAAGATAACCTGCCTTTCCAGTTAAGTGTGGCACCAAGTTTTTAGTGGTGTGTTTGTACATTACCAAGCTAGGAGTGAACCTTAAATTCTGCTGTGCTCCTGCAGGCCCACAAAATGGCTCCGGACATGTTTTACTGTATGAAGCTCCTGGAGGAGACTGGCATCTGCGTGGTGCCTGGTAGCGGCTTTGGGCAGAGGGAAGGCACCTACCACTTCAGGTATGACATCCTCTGCACACCAGCCTCACTGGAGCCCAGGTGGGCTGCAGGACTGCGAGGAGAGGAGCCTCTATCCTCCCAAGTTGGGCTCTCCCATCTCACCCTTCTTCTCTCCTGCTACAGAGATGCACTGAGCTCCTGCCCTGCCAGTTAGGAAAGCTGGGTGGGTGCCAGTGGGGTCTCTCAGAGGTCTTCTTTGGCTCTCCTGTGTCTCCCCTCTGCGTTCATTTATCACGTCACAAGGAAAGGTCCCTAGAAGTGTGTTTACTTACTTCCTACTTCTTTGAACTCCATGATAACAGCACACAGCAGGTGCTTGGCAGTTACAACCTGCACTGTGGCCTGCTGGGAGTCCCTGGCGCTGTGTAGTGGAATCGGCTCCTCGCAAGAACCCTTTCCAGGTGCACCCTGGCCAGCCCTGGGGGGTGCGTGGCTCAGCCCGGGCTCCCCACAGAGCATGACGTATGCAGAACAGTGGCTTCCATGTACACAGAGCATCTTTGCTTAGGTTGTGGGTACATCCCCCAGGGTACACACTGCATCTACTTACCTCAGCCCAGCTCAGCTCCAGACCCACGGTCCACTCAGACCCAATGCTGAGGTTGGGGGTCAGTGTAGAGCACATTCCAAGCCAGCATCCCTGGGTCCTCTCTTTGGCACCACAAAAGCAGCAGTGTCCTCAGGAGGCCAGTCTTCAGGGCTGGAGGGAGAAGGTGGCTAGCCATGCCCACATAGGAGTGAAAGTCTCTGGAAGGAGAGTTGTTAATGGAGGCTTTCTCCCTGTCAAGACGACCGCTGGAGAACAAAAAAACAAAAGCCAAAGTCCCACCCAGCAGGAGTAAACTCTTCCTCTGTAGCTGTGGGAAGGACTGGTAGTTATGCTCTTGAAGTTCTGTGCATTAGTCCAAATGTGGCTGGCACAGGCCTTCTCGGGTAATGGGCGGCAGTGTCTGGATGGGCCTAAATGCTGTCCCTGCCTTTGCCTCTGTTTTCCACCTATGACCAGTGGTCCATACCTGTAGTCCCAGCTACTTGGGAGGCTGATGCAGGAGGATCGCAGAGCCCAGGTGTTCATGGCCAGCCATGACAACAGCAAATTCCTGTTTCGAGTGAATGTATGAATATGGGTGAAAGTCATTTATCAGTGCCAGTCACTGTCCAGGGGCTTGAGCTGTTGCAGGAAACAGGCCTGGCCCGGCCTCCACAAGCCATGGCCATTCCCAGCAGAGTGAACTGAGCAGCTGGGCTCATTGTTCCCCTTCCCTGAGCAGCCACACTGACGCTGCTCTCTTTCTGGGCAGAATGACCATCCTCCCTCCCGTGGAGAAGCTGAAGACAGTGCTCCAGAAAGTGAAGGACTTCCACATCAAGTTCCTAGAGCAGTACGCCTGAGGACAACCCCTGGGCTCCTCCTGACCCCTCCCAGCCTCCCCCAGTGACTGCCTCAGGCCCCACGAGGTCGCTGGTCATGTTCATGTCACTCTGCACAGGGGACTCCTTTCTTTGTGCCTTGATGTTGGGAGCAAATGTGAAGCCACAATGTCTCAGCTCCAGGTTTTGTGATGCAAACACAGTAGAGGAGATGGCTCAGCAGATGTGGACAGAGCTCTCTGAATCATCTGTTGCTGCTTTTGAAAAGTTCTCTTTAGGCTTTAAACAACCAGGCTGCGTTAGATGAGGTGTCTCAGACCTGGAGAAAGAAGCAGATGTTGGGAAATGTGTGAGTGAACCACAGTGAGAACTGGAAACAGAATTTACCAACATAATCTATGAAATAAAACCCTTAGTGGTGTGAAGATCTAGTCCTTTGAACAGTAGAGCCTAGAGTGCAGTAGGGCCTCAGGGGAAGGTCCATCACTATGGGGCAACCTGGCCCTGACAAGAACAAGGCCCCCAGGCAGGACAGGATGCCCGGCAGGTTCTGGTGGCACCAGGGCTGTGGCAGGGAGCAATGTGTGTGAGCCAGGCTGTGGGCAGAATGCAGACTCCCCTTCTGAGCATCATGGCAGGTCCTGAGGACTCAGTACCCCAAGGGCTTCAGGAATGAAGGGCTCCTCACCAGGCCTACCTTGACACTGGTTTGAGAGGTCTTGGACTTCAGGGACCCACCTCAGCCATATCCCAGTTATGTGAAGGCCTATGGGTCAACCCCCTGGTGACCCAGTGGCAGCTTTCTCTCCAGGGTTTGACTGAGCCATTACATATACTGCTTCCTGCTGGTGGCCGCTGGACAAGGTGAGAATAAAACCTCAGCCATGAGGGGGTCCTTATGGAGTTGACCAACCAACAGCCCCGCCCCTGTAGTTCCTCGCTCTGTTTCAGACTGGCCCATTTGGAGCTCCTGGTGGACAGGATACAGTGCAGGAGTGAATGCAGTCAGTTTCAAAGTTTGCTGAAGTGTTCTGATTTCATGCAAAGCATTCCTTTCTGCCTGCCCCCATGAGAGGCAGCCACGGGCATCTGTCTAGCCAGGAGAGTAGTGTCCCTGCATTAGCAAACCACAGCCCCTGGCCACACACCTGGCTGTCCCCTTCACCAGTAGCCCTGCCCCTCTCATCATTCGCACTCAGTAGTGGGAAGTGAGGGAAGCTGGGGCCAGCTCAGGTGTTGGGACCAGTGGTTACAAAGTGAACCCAAGGGAGCTGGAGAGAGCAGTCTGAAGGGACTCCCTGTGCTGATTTCCATGCCGGGAAGCGCACGCAAACCCCACGCTGTCCTTGCTCACACTACTGTACCAGTGAGGAAAGCAGCCACGGTCTTGGATAACAAAAGGGAATGTTTGGAACTTCTCCTTCCTCACAAAATTGAAAAGGTCGTGCTTGTGCTTACTGTGGCATAAACCAGAATGTGTCCCAGAGTCGTAAGATTTCTGGCAGGAAGGTTAAATAGTACAAGCTGTTATATTTTTTATATTTTTGTAACAATTGCTTTTTCATGAGGGGAGAGGGTTAGGTTAGTATTTATAGTCTTAACAAGTCCAATAATTTTTATAAGCCTCTTCAGATTATAAATAACCCCATAAAAACTTTGCAATGTTTACATGATTTTTAAAGAGATGCCATATACACTTGGTTTGCTTTAAAAATAAACTAATGATTAGGTCAGCTAGTTTGGGCAGTTAACCTAAGGTCGGAATGGCAATCATGACAGATTTGATTTTCTGCAGATTCTGCTTGATGCCTTTCCTCTTCAGCAGCACCCCGAAAGCTGGCTCTTGGGTGTCACCTTGAGGCCAGCTGTGTGCTTTCCGCTGCTGCCCTTCTCTGCCTGTGGAGCGCAGGGAGCTCTTCACACACCTGCAGGCCGCCCGGCTTGTTTTCTAATCAATTTGCACAGGCATCTCCTTGCAGAGGGACTGGAGGAGGGGGCTCTGCTGGGAATTTCTGATCAATAAATTACATTTCCCAAATGATGATGGTATTTAATTTTCCTCATTTAAATCTGCACGATAACTTGGCATCATCGCTCTTGGCAATGTGTGTTCGTGGCAGCCGCGGTCTCAGCCCGTGAACCAGCCACCGCTTCTCAGCTTGCTTGTCTCATGGGCTCTGACCCTGCAGACCCTGCGTTGCTGGGTGCTGTGGATTTTCCGTTGTTGAGGGTTTGTCACTTGAGGTGCAGATACTTCATAAGAAGAGTCTGAATGATGATACTAAAGTGAATGTAGGTGGGCTTTCTGGAAGTAAGCTGCCTTCATAAGGGGTAGAGGAGAGGGACAGGCAGGTAGAGAAATTGCTGTTATTTTTTTCCACTAAAATTAAATTTTTATGAAGGAAAATTAGGAAAATACACAAAGGAAACATGAGGACTGTCTTACTCCGAACTGTCAGGAATTTATTCAAAGTAGCTTAGTCAGGAATGTGTTGCCTTCTCTCTGGGAGAGCAGATGGCTTCACTGCTAATTCCACGCTGTTCACATCCAGACCCTTGCCCAGGGCAAGTGGGAGACCCCATGGAAGGACTCTGCCCTTCCCCAAGCTGTCCTTGGGGCCAGGACAAGGAATTCTGCTGGGTGTGTGTGCAGACAAGAGGCAGAGGGTCTTGGGAAGAGAGCACGAAGGAGAAGCAGTACCCTGTAGAAAAGGGGTTGGAGGAGGAGCTGCAAGGACAAATCTCCTTTGCTGAGGACTTAGAGAGGAACAGAAACGGGGAGGTGCTCCAGGAGTCAGGGCTTGCTGGTCGCTGGTCAGCAGCTGAGGACTGCAGGTGAGCTCTGCAGCCTGCACCAGAACGCTTAGACCTTGTCTGGGGAGGAAACTTGGCTTCATTTACTGTACAGTAAATCTGTTAAGGAAAAGACCACTGCTATTCTAGATTATTTTCAGTGTAGTGTGCTGTAGCTGCACTTGGTCCTCACAGACCTCTGCTCAGCCTGGCACTACCCTGAGGGGCGGGAAGTTTGCCTTCAGGGGCTGAGCTGCAGTGGCTGCCAGACATTCAGTGTTTGCACTTAAGAATGTCATCTCTTGGGGCAGTACTAAAGTTTAAACTTTAGAATGGATCCAGTGGCGGAGCCCTTGCCTCAAGTGTACAAGGCCCCAGAGTTGGGGTGGGGGGGCATAGGTAGCCCAATAAAAATATCAACCACCTCTGGTATGAATAGTGTTGACAGGATATCATGTCTGCATCTTGTGCTATGAATAACTACTATGAAGACAACTATGCAATATATTACTGTACCTGTCCTACTAACCTATTTTGAAACTGTTGCAATGCTATTTCTGAATAAAATAAATATATATAAAAAAAAAAATCAACCACCTCTTTAGAAAGGAAACATCCAGAACCCAAGATCAGAGTGGCCAGGTGCGGTGGCACACACCTGTAATCCTAGCACTTGGGAGGCTGAGGCAGGAGAATTGTTGGAAACCAGGAAGCTAAGAAATTGATCAAATGCGTAGGTGGGAGTAGGCCTCAGTGCTTAAAGGAAACAAGCTACCTCAGTCCTGAGATAAACATCCTGTCTGGTTAAGGTCAGCTATGAGTCACTAGGCAAGCTTGTGTCCTGTGTTACTAACTGCAGAAGTGTTGTGTTAGTCTTACCTATCAGGCAAACCAGCAACTACCTAGCCCAGCTTTGTCTTGTCTGTCTTTCTCATTTCTGCTGCCGTCTCTCCCTGGATAGAACCTACAGATCCCTATAAAGAATCACTGGGAGTTGAAAGCTAGCCTGGGCAACAGTGAGCTCAAGGCCAGTCTGAACTACATAGTGAGACCCTATCTTTAAAAAAAAAAAATAATAATAATTGGAGCACGAAAGGTACATTATAAGAATGTTAAAAGTAAATATATACTTTATATATATTTATATACTTTATAACATATATGCTTTATCAAAGTAGATATATTCATGTGGAAAAACTAAAAAACAAAAATTAAAGGGAAAAACGTAATATCTGTTGTAATCCTCTAACCAGAGTTAAGTTCACCAAATTCTGGGACTGTATTCCTACTGTCCTGATTGTGTGTGTGTGTAGGGGGGGTATTAACCTCTGCCTTGATTATTAGAACATATTAAAATGCCTGGTGACCAGGATTCCTATGAACTAATTCATCAATTCTATGGATGACCATCGTGTGGCTACTGGCACATTCAAGTAAGCATTTAGGTGCGGGCAGTTCTTGATTAAAACCAACACTACATGAAGAATATTCTTACATAAGTGGAGTATTTCTCCTCACCTGTGTATAGCGTTGCTGTGGAGCTTCCAGGGGAGTGGGTATTTCCCACAAACTCTTCCAGGGCACAGAGTGCATCCAAGAAGGTGGACATGGGCCCACCGCAGAGTGTCCAAGGGACTTGGCCCAAGGCAGTGTCTAGAGTGGGGTAGGCAGCTCTGGATCGCTGCTGTTGTCTGCGAAACAGGTTCAGCAATACCCGGTCTCGGGGTAATTGAACAAGTATGAGTTTTGAAAAAGAGAGTGTGTGTGTGCGCGTGTGTGAGTTTTGAGAGACTGAGTTTTGAGGGAGACAATGTGTATTTGTGTATGTGAGAGAATGAACACATAATTCGTAGCAAGTAGCTACATTTGTTGAGCACATTCTTTCAGTATCTTTGATGGTTTTTAAAAAAAATTTTGATAATGTTGAAATTGAAGAAAAATATGCCTTTGGCATGCTAGGTACATTGTGCAAATGACATTGAGAGGCAGTGAGAACAATTTCCAATATTTCTGAACATCCTACTAACCAGGGTGTGCATGTCATTTTCTTGTCGGTGCTTCTGAAGTATGAAATATATTGGTTTACTTATACTATCACTGTATAAAGTGTGTTCTGTGCCAGGTATGATGGCACATGCCTGTAATCCCAGCACTTGGGAGGCTGAGGCAGGAGGACCACCATGAGTTTGAGGCCAGCCTGGGCTATAGTCCAAGGTGAGCCTTTTACATAGTGAGGCCCTGTCTCAAAAAAAGAAAAAAAAAAGTATATCCTGAACTGGACCCACCTCCTAAGGTCTAGTCCTATGGACATTGGGTTTTGGTACAGGTCCACCTTGATGGGTTGGTACTGTTAAGAACATGAATGACTTGTTCTGCTTGGATTTACATGGGGTCACTTCCTTCCCCAAAGACTTTTGTGACCTTTATGATTAATATTGGCTGCTGTTTGTCATTTCTAAATTAAAACTTTAAAATACTGTTGATCTCCCTCCTTCCCTGTCTCCCTTTCATCCTTTCTCCCTTTCTTCCTTCTTGCATACTGGAAATTGAGCCTAGGGCATTGTATCACTGAGCTATATCCCAGGCCCCTCTTTAAATTTTTTTATTTTGAGTTGAGGTGTCACTCAGTTGCACAGACTGGCTTTGAACCTGATTCTCCTGCCTCAGCCTCTTGAATTCCTGGCAAGTACCATCACAACCAGGTTAATATTTAAGACACCACTCAAGGAAACAGTGTATAAGTTGATTCTTATCATGCATGATAGAAAATCAAACCTGAGAAATGCAGAACATGGTAAATCAAGTCTACACTTCAATCTTCCCATGCAGCTATGTGTGGTCACACCTCCAAGGAGACATAATTCGGAGTGTCAGTGTCATATGGCACTGCTGGGACTTTGCTTGAGAGAAGTCTGCCCTGGGCCCCTTCTTTTCTTGCCTTCCTTCTACCTGCTTCTTGGGCTGTGGCCACAGAGGTGACATCTTAACTATGGGGTGCAGGTGGATCCATGCTTGCTCTCAGGAAATGCAGTACAGGATTCAGCTGTTGTTATTTGCCTAGAATTGCGTTGTCTTTCTTTGTGTGAGTCCTAGGATGCCCCTTGGTAAGGTGCTGTTTGGACCCTGTCTCCCTAAGAGCTGTATCTTAAAGGCTGGGTCTCCAGGGAGGTGCTTGGCGTGGGATCTTGGAAAGTAGGTCACCTTGTGAGAGTCCCTAGGACCTTGGAGGATGCCCTTGTGGCCACCAGCCTTGTTCTGTTTCACCTGATCATGACCTCATTGGTTTTCAACCCACAAGCTTATGAGACAGCCCTTTCTCTTTAGAAGTTGATTAGCTCAGATTTTTTTTTTTTTTTTTTGGTTACAGCAACAGAAAGCTAGTATGTATGGGATCTTAAAGTGTTGTCAACATTCAGATGTCTTCCATTCACTCAGCAGACAGCTGTGCACCAGGCTGTTGCTGGGTGGGGGCTGCACAGAACAGTGTGGAGACATCCTGTGCCGCCTGCCCTGTAGACAGCTGAGATGAGCAGCTCAGCACCAGACAGGACATGCTTGCTCTGCACCACAGCCACCTGCCAGGTGGGGCACAAGCCTGTGCTTTCAGTCCTGTGGGAGGCTGAGGCAGGACGATCGGAAGTTCAGAGCTAGCCTAAGCAACTCAGTGACTTACCAAGACCTTGTCTTGAAATATAAAATGTANGGGGGGGGGGGTTGCGGGAGGGGGAGTCTCAGTATGAAGACTCTGGGTTCAATCCCCAGGGAAACAAAACAAAACAAAAAAATTCTAGAAATCAAGAAACACTGGTATTGATGAAAAGACAATGAAATAGAATAGCTGGACATGGGAGCACACACCTGTAATCACAGCACTCAGGATGCTGAGGCAGGAGGATTGCCATGAGGCCAGCTTGAGCTACACAGCCCTATCTCAAAAAAGAAAGAAAAAAGCCAAATACAGATTATACATGGTGTGTGTGTGTGTGTGTGTGTGTGTGTGTTTTCTGATACAGGGTCTCATAGCCTAGCCTGGCCTCCAATTCAGAATCTAGCCACAGCCTCCGAAGTGCTGGGATTACATGTGTGCTCATATTGACAACACACTTTCTGACAAATGTGCTGAATTAATGCAGTGGGAAAGGAGAGTATTTTGTTACGTGGTGCTGTGATACCCGGGTATCTATATAGTGGAATACTGAACCTCAATGTCTAATAACGAATGCAAAATTTTAGATGGACTACAGATCAAAAATTTAAGAGCTAAAACTCTTAAATTTAGTAAAGGTGCTATGCTAAAAGAAAACATAAGATCCTTGCAAATCTGAAGTAGGTAAATATTTCTCAGAAAAAAAAAAAGACATGAGTCATACAAGAAAAAAAAGAACTAGTCCATCAAAATTAAGAATTTCCATGTTTGCTTTGACAGCACATGCACAAAATTAAGAATTTCTGATTTTTAATGGGCACCAAGAAATGAAAAAAGACAAGCCACAAAACATAAATTTGACAAAATGTTTATATCAAATATAAAGATATAATCTCTTCAACACTTCAATAACAAAAACAATTTTTTTGAAATAGAGGAACGACAGGAACAGGCACTCCACAAAAAAGATATATAATAAGTACTTGGAAAAATACTCAACATCAGTCACTGGAAGGGAAAAAAAGCTAATTAAGAACATTAGGAAGGATGCAGGAGGGGAGCACGGGAAAACAGTCAAGATATATTATGTGCAAACTGATTGTCTCTAGGCTGAGAAGCATGTTCCAAGTGGTATTGAAAGTGGCGCTGATGGATATATAATGATAAACATGTTATTAATATGCTAATGACTGCCCATTTAATGAGAAAAGTAATTTATGGATGGATACTCTGAAGGGTGACTGCTCTGGTGTTTTCAAATGGCTAAAATGAATAGAAAGCATACTGCAGATTAGTCCTGATTATATGTTTTTTAAATTCCACAACTAGATTAAAATAGTTTATTAAAAAAAGATATATTCAAGTACAAAATCACTATGATGAATGTGATCTTTATACCAAAGTGTAACCATAAAATCAGAAGTAGTAAACCATTGAAAAAAAAGAAAAAGAGAAGGCATCAAATAAGTGTGGGTCCATGATTCCAAGTACTCTGGAGGCTGAAGCGTGAGGATTGAAATTTGAGGCCAACAGTGGCAATGTAGCCAGATGTGTGTCAAAAAAAAGAGGCAGAACAGGGTGTGGCACAAACCTATATTCCCAGCACTCAGGAGTCTGAGGCAGGAGGATTGCTGGATTACATAGAAAGACCCTCTCCCAAAAAATAAGTATCATACTTCCATATGGAAGCACAGCTCTGTGGCAGACCTGCCTATCAAGTGAGGCTCTGGTTTGATTTCCATTGCTACCACCACCACAATAACAAAACCACTAAGATACCACTGGATGAGTGAAATAAAACAGATTGAGGACATAATCCAAATCTTGATGGTAGGAAGGAAGAAATAATGAAATTGCTTTGGAAAATTGATGGATTCTTATAAGGGTAAGCATGCATCTACTGTATGACCCAGCAAGTCCATTATGAGCAAGGAATTTACCCAAAAGAAATATACAACCTCAGAAGCCTTTTATCAGATGTGGTTTTCAGGTTCTCTGTTATTGGTTTTCTTTTGGCAGAGCCGGGATTGAACTCAGGCCCTTGTGCTTGCCAGAGAAGTGCTTATTCCACTGAGCCATCTCCCCGGCTCAGTTCTCTGCTATTGGAAGGCCTGTGAACTCTCCTCAGGCAGAAAGCTATGGTGGTCTTAGGACTCACTTCATCAGCTCCTTATATTGCAGGGAAACCATGTTGTTTGCTTGTTGAGTAATATCTGAAAACTTACTTCACATGTATCTCCCAAGTTTTTTGCTATTTAAGCAATCTTGATAATTTCAGACCTGTAAAATTCTGATTTCATAATCTCTGAAGAGCTATCAGTTATACCAACATATTCATTTGTAAAAGTTTATAGAATGTACAGTCCTCTCATTGTACATTTCATTGTGAATTAAACTCAACAGACTCCATGGAGGATTATAGATGTCCTTTCATCTTGTCTTAGTTACTTTTCTCTCTTGCTGGGACAAATACCCTATACTCAAAATGAAGGAAGGAAAGGTTTATTTAGCTCACAGTTACTGGAGGTTTCAGTCCATA
>NDGN011369499.1:0-18666 GCA_002564285.1 Tympanoctomys barrerae | reverse complement strand
TAAGTGCTTGCCTGGCAAGCACAAGGGCCTGAGTTCAATCCCCAGTTCTGCAAAAAAAAAAAAGAAATAATTTCAAATTATTCTTCCCTGCCTCCCTCCCCAAAAGAATTCAAGACAGCATTGCAAACCTCTAATACAGAGACTTGTTTATTATTTTTATGGTTTCTCTTGGAAGTGCCTGATCACTGGAAAGGAATTCTATTTGGAGAGAACCGGGCCCCACTCTAGGACAGCGTTATTCATTTAACAACTTTTATCAGGACCGGAGATGTGAGCGGGCCTTACCCAGAGATGTCTCCTGCAGTTACTGGGAGACTGATTGATTGATTGATTGATTGATTGATTGATTTTTGCGGTACAAGGGATTGAACTCAGGACCTTGTACTTGCCAGGCAGGCGCTTATGCCACTGAGCTATATCCCTGGCCTTACTGGGAGATTTAATTCACAACAGTCAGGAAAAATAATTAAGGGAGAGGAGAAAGAAGGAGCGCATGGTGGGGCTCAGAGGCACTGTGGACCCTGGGGTGACCAGACCCCTGTGAGAGCCCCTGGACTTCGTATTGACCTTACTTGGCAAATGAGGATGAGTATTCATTCAGGGACTGCAAGGGTGGGCATGTGCCCAGGCCCTAAAGCCTCCCAGCTGAGCCAGTCACTTGCACTCAGTGACACTCCCTGATCTTGGCTGGGACACTTGGAGATGGACTGCAGGCCTGCAGGGGGCAGCCGTCCCCACTCAGACCTGCGCTGTGGCCACACACCTGCTACACACCAAGGGCCCAAGTGAGCCTCCATGTGCACGGCTTGGAGACCGGCGGAGTGGAGTGCGGAGGTAGCCCCGAGGGAGGGGGCACCCTGGAAAGCTGGTACCCATGGACAGGCCAGCCGGGGCTCTGTGACCAGGGACAGCCCTCAGGGACCAGAACCTTCTGCGCCATCCTTCTCGACCTCTTTGAAGAAGTGAAGCAACTTGGGCTGGGGAAGTGAAAGAGACAGACAGACGCTTCGCCCTACAGACTGTTTTCTTGTGTTTAAGGCAAGGTCTCCATATGTAGTTCAGACTGGCCAGGAGCTTACTGTGGCCCAGTCTGGTCTTGAACTCATGGTAATCCTCCTGCCTCAGCCTCCTGAGTGCTGGGACTTTAGGGATGCACTATGCCTGGCCTCAGACTGTCCTGCAGACAGAACCAGCCTTCCCTGATGGCACCTGGCACCCAGATGGGAGTATGTGCATGTCTTGGTGCCCCTTTCACGCATACTCATTCCCATCTCTAGGGGCCAGAGAAGTCAGCAAACAACTCTTGGTCACAGAGCAGCACAGACAAGGTGAAAATTCAGCTCTGAGTCGAGCTCAGCCCCTGTGGTCCCTGTCAGAAGAACCCAGAAACACCTGCGCAGGATCAGTGACAGCCAAGGACAGCCCCACCTCACTCATGCAGGGTTCAGCTGGCAAGTAAACTCCCCTCCACCTGCGCAAGGTAGCACTCCCCACAGCAGCAGCGGGCTGTTCTCCAGCCGCACCCGCCGCACAGATGAAGTCCCCGTGGGCCCTAGAACCACACGCCATGCGCCTGCTGTGTGGCTAGGAGAATGAGGACTTTAATCTTTAATGCCTAACTATAAAAATTAAATTTGAACAACCACACACAGCCAGGGGTACCGGGTCGGACTGTACAACCCTAGCATCTAAATGAGGTGCAAGGGGTCTGGTTGGGGTAAATGGGACTTTAGGGAGAAAAGAAGGCAGGATAACTAGAACCGGGGCGCTCAGGAAGCTGGGGTGCGTGTGGTTGGCTGGCTGCCACTGCAGCGTGTCCTGAAGAGGAAGTGTGGCGACGTTACTGATGCCCTGACGACTCCTCGCCAGGCCCTGTCCTGAAGCCTCACTCCCCAAGCCAGGCACCAGGAACTGCACCAGGGTGGCCGGGTCCCCTTCCCTCTGGGCTACCACTCAGATGCAGCCTTTCCATAGGGGCACACAGCTGAGTTCTACAGAGTAAGAGGCTTGCCTTTAGCTAGAGCACAGGAGCTACAGAGAGATGTGGATGGATGAACGGAGGGGCGATGGACGGACGGACAGACAGATGGATCGACAATGGCAGGATGGATAAATGCATGGATGGACAAGTGATGAATGGGTGGGTGAATGGAAGGACAGATGTTGGATGAAAAGCTGGATGGATAGAGGATGGATGGCTGGATGGAGGGAAAATGGGGATGGATGGATGAATAGATGGATGGGTGGATGGATGGAAGGACAGATGATGAATGGTGGAGGGGAGGAGGATGGACTGGTGGATGGAGGACGGATGGATGGGGCATGGATGGATAAGGGATGGACGGATGGATGGTGAGTGGATGGGTGGGTGACGATGGATGGGCGGGTGGATGGAAGAAGGGGTGGGTATCTTCATCCACGGAAGGAAGGGATGGTAGCTAAGAGAAAGGAAGGAAAGAAGGGTGATGGATGGAAGGAATGCAGAGAGAAGGGAGTTGGGTGGCTGAGTGGGGGAGTAGATGATGAATGGGGAAAGAACGAACCCACCACCCCAGAGCCCCGGCCCCTGGTGGGTCCCAGAGGCTCGCTACAGGCACCAAACACCAAGTGCTTATGCTTAGTCAGACCGAGCCAGCCAAGGGTGGGCCAAGGGTGGGCCCAGCCCAGGACACCAGCAGCTCTCAGCTGCCTCCTGCTGAGCTTCACAGGAGAACCTGGAGCCCCAGAGAAGGGACCAGGGGTGCAGATGCTCAAAGGCCCACATGCCCAGGCCCACAGGGCAGCGTGCAAGGTCCAGGAAGGCCACTGGGGGCATTTGGGGAGGGGGCAGCTGGGGTGCAGGGCCTCTGTGCTCACAGAAAGTGGGATGCTGAGTCATGAGCCTGAGCCCTCGCGGCCCTGAGCCGCCCTTCCCTTCCTCCCCACGGGCACCTTCCACCGTGCCCTCGGTGCACCCCAGGAGCGGTCATCCTCCACTGCCATGCATCCCTGCTGCCAACGAGTGGAGCCTGCCTGCCACAGGCCCAGGAGTCCCACCTGCTGTCCTTTGGTCTTCCTGACAAGCCCACACACGGGGACAATGGTGAGTCCCATTCTCCAGGGGAAAAGACAGGCTCTGGCTCAAGTCATCTCGCAAGGGCCTGACCTGCAGGGCCGAGTCTGGAGCTGCTGCAGTACAGCAGGGAGATGCTGAGAGGATGGACACGGGAGTGAGGACAACTGGGAAGGCCCTGGCAGGCGGGGCACAGCAGGGCGCAGGCAGCCCCAGGGAGGCTGAGCCAGGCCACGGGGCAGCCAGGACCACAGCTCCCGGCAGCCTCCTGGCTCACAGATGGGCCTGCAGCGTGGAGAAGAAAGGGCCCTTCAGCAGGAGCAGATGGAGAAGCTGACCGCGCGGGCAGGGAGGTCTGTGGCTCCCAGCTTTGCCCGCGCCCGCTGGCCCCCAGGGAGCAGGCGCAGGCCCTGCACTGCCGCCTCGGGCCTGGCCTGCCAGCCCTAGAACCAGCCAGGGATAGGCGCCTGGATCCCAGGCTGCCCCTCCCTGCCCTGCTCCCGCTCCAGCCCTTGCTCCAGCTCCCACTCCTGCTCCTCCTCTGCCTGGGCCACCGCCTGCACAGAGAAGTCAGATATGCCACTCAGATGCACCAGCCGCTGGGTGGGGAGCTGTGGAGTGGGGTGCCGCTGCTTGGAGAGAGACCCCAGCAACCGGGCAACATTCCAGGCTCTGTTTCCGAGCCCCATACTTGGCCCTCACCCCTCAGGGAAGCAGCATGTACTCTCATCAGAACCACATTGTTCTGGCCAGAAGAAAAGCCGGGTCCAGCAGATGGCAGGTGTGACAAAAGCAGCTTGCTGTGGCCAAACCAATTATTTATCTAATTATGATTTACCACTTAACCACATGATCTTTCTGCAGAGTTGTGGGCAATTAAAACCAGGGTGACTATGTGGATTATGCAAATGGGCTGGAGTCCAGCGAATAAAATTGGAGATTAGACATTCACACAGGCAGGCGCTGGCACAGGGCAGGGCCTGGGGGAGCGGAAGGAGGGGAAGGGGAGGGCAGTTGTCCTTTGGGCTGTCCTGAGTGATGACATCAGACCCTTGAGAGGGGAAACCAAGGCAGCTGGCCTCATGGTAGCGGCAAGACAGCAGCTCTCAGGCTGGGCTCTGGCTGGAGCAGGCTACCAGGTGCTGGGCAAGGCTTGGCCAGCCGGCACCCCGGCCTGGCTGGGTTCCTCAGGAGCGTGCCCAAGATGCTAGCCACGGCTCCCCAGGGCTCTGGCAAGCAAGCGCAGGCCTGGGCACTGCTGGGTATTTCTCACCTTCATCCTCGTCACTAACCCTAGTCATCCATTTTCCAGATCAGGAAACTGAGCCTGGGGAAGACTGGTGCTGAGCCAGAGCTCACGCTGGGCCCAGCCAGGCCAGGCACATGCCCACCGAGGGCGGGGTGGGTGTTTCCAGCAGCCTGTCCCTCCAGCTGGCTGCCCACAGTGAGAACAGGTTTGTTCAGGCAAGACAGCAGCCGCCCCACTGTGACCCACCTGCTGGACCAGGATACCCAGTGTGACTCCCAGCTGCCCAAGGGACCAAACAGCTGTGTGACTTGCCAGGTAGCTGTGGTCTCAGGGATGTTTCAAAACAGACGGACTAGAGACAGTGACACCTCCTTCCTTCTCTCATTGGTGGGGTGACATGCACCGACTCCCCAATACCATACAGTAACTTCCCAGGCTGGCTGAGCACAGGGAGGGGGACCTAGGCAGAGAGACACAGCAGCACACCAGGGCGTCGGGAGACCCCTTTCAGAGCTGGCCCCTCACCTGCTGGCAAAGGGGGCACTTCCAGAGGGCAGGCCCACTCCCAACACCGGGAGGGGGTGCGAGGCCACCTTGGCCCAGGTCTGGATGCCCCTGCCGTGCCGGTAGGATGGAGAGGTGCTGTCCTTCCGCAGGGAAGCCCTAGAAACACCAGCTCCGGGCAGGAGCGTAAGCACCCAAAGCCACACAGCAGAAGGTCCCTGCCAGGCTGGGGATGCAGCCCCGTGGGCCACTGCTCGCTTAGCATACACAAGGCCTTTACGTTCCACCCCTAGCACCACAAAGAAAAAAAGAGAGAAAGGGAAGAGAGAAGGTCCCCACAGCAGCTGTGTCCTCTGGAATATTTTTGGATCACAAACGTTTAAGCAGCCGGGGGCTCCAATCAAAACTGCTCCTGCCTCCCCACCCCCGGAAGTGCCAGCCAACCTCCAGACACACAGAGGGGCCTGGGATGCAGACGGGGCCAGAGAACCAGACTGCGGGACACCTACTGACCTTGGTGGCCCATGGCGGAACTGTCCCCGGGTACAGGGCAGGATGTGTCAGCTGTGGCTGCCTAACCACACTGAGCGCTGGCCAGCCACATGCGCCCCTGGCTGCCCATGTGGGCAGCACTGCCCAGAAGGGCCACTCCGGGAGAGCGGGGTTTTGTCGGGTATGTCGGCAATGCCTCCCCGGCACCTTTCAGTGCTGCACTATGTTGCAAGAGCACCCCCAAACCTGACACCCCAATGTCTGACTCTAGTGTCAACACTCACTCTCAACCCAGTTTCCTTGGAGTGGGCAAAAGAGCAGTGGCCTGGGGGGCACAGGACCCCCAACTGCCAGGGCGAGGGTCTGTCCCAGGAGGCACAGCCTTCTGGCCCCTCCCAGAGCGTAGGCAGCAGGCAGGGTTCACTCAATTGTCCCCTTGGCCCACCTGCCACCTTTGGGACATCAGGACCCCTTTTAGGGCTGGAACACAGGTCCAGGCACAGATGGAGCTGCGAGGGGCAGGCTGGCCAGGCGGGGCCGGGTGAGCAGACTTCATCCACCCGAGCTCCTGGTGCCACACGCCCAGCCCCGCGCACATCCACACTCACGCGTCTCACGCGCACACACATTCACATACATGCATACTCCTGGCCTCCCATGTGCACACTCTGTCACATTCACAGACTGGGTGTCGCGCTCGTTCACAGGCTCACATGCCATACTCCATAAATGTTATTCCTTGGAGAATTGGCAAATGCGAGGCAAATTCCAGAGATGCCAGGGAAACTACACACCAGGTGCCATCCTCGGTTCCTCTGGAGTGCTTCCAGAGACTCCCAGGCCCNNNCGGCCCCACCCACCCAGTAGTCCAAGCTCGGTCCTATGGCCACGTGGTGTGCCACTTGGGCCACTGACACAAAGGCCTTACTTGTTCCACAGCCCCTGAAACCCACCCCAGCAGGTGCTGAAATGGCACCCGGTGTCTCCCTGGCCTGAAGTGAGAAATCTGGAGCTCAGTGCCTACTAGCACTGCTTTGATAGGTGGTGGTTGTAGGTGAGGCCTGCAGCCTAAGGAGGACAGGGACCCTGGAGGGTGAAGCAGGTACCTGGTAACAGGAGGGCACCTGGGCGCGCTGGCCCTCCTGCCTTCTGCTGACTCACACCCTGCAGAGCCGGGGGCACCCCGTCGTGGGACAGTGGTAGGCACCTGGAGGCTGGACCACCCCCTCCTCCAGAAAGGGTTGCCTTAATAACCCGCCTGCCCGTGCCGCTGGGAGATTTATGCTGCCTGTGAAGTGGGGAACTACAGAACGTTCCTGCGATACTTCTTGTCCCAGCAAAGGGCACAGACAGGGCCTATCAATCCCGAGAAATAACGAAGGTCCTGGCCGCAGCGGTGAGGGAGCGGAGCCTCTAATCGCCTGCCTTGGAAGGCTGGCTGGGGTTGTATGTCATCCGCATTACAGATGCAGTGGTAATTGACCAGATGTGGGGGCTCCCACGGCCATAAAGTCGCCCCACACTGGTAATGAGCAGCAGAGCAGCCCCAGCAGGGCACCTGGAGGGCACCGGGAGAAAGCGCCAGACACACCTACAAGCGCCCTAGAGAGACCCTGTCCAGTCCCAGCAGGCACTGAGCAAAACCCAAGGCAGCTTTGGTCCTCCGCTGACTGGAAGCCCTGCAGAATTCCAGGCAGCGAGCGCCATGGCTAGATAGGCCTGTTCCTACTGGCCCCGGCCCCGGCCCCCTGGTCTCCCTGGGAACAGTCCTGACCACTCCACTATGGCCTCTTTCAAACCAGCAAGGGACAGGAGCAGAGAGGCCCCAGCAAGGCCAGATGTGTACCTGGGTGACCCCAGATGCAGATACAGAGCCACCAGCGCATCTCCAGGTCCCCAGCAGGTGTGTGTCCCCCCCACCACCCGACCACCCGGAGCCCCACATGCATGTGGCCGCCACTCGATCAATTCTGCTGTAATGTGTTTTATGAACATGCAGATGGCGTGGCTGGGGCCAGGGGGAAGGTTTTACCTTGGGATAAGAAATTAACACTGGCAAATAGCAAATTTACCGCATGTATTTTCATTTTCCTAATACCAGCACCATCTGCTAGCAATCGGGGCCCTACATCGCCGTTTCCCCCCTTTATTTCTCCCGTCTGCTCTCTCTCTCTCTCTTTTTTTTAATTTATTTTTTTCATTTCTGCAGCCAGGCCCTCCAGGCACTGCTCGGCTGGGGGCCCATCAGCAGACCTCAGTGTGCATGCTGTTCTGTCCTGCCCGGGGCCGAGGCTGCCCTGCCTCTGCCTCTCCAGGCTGTGGGGTACATGGACACACACACACACACACACACACACACACACAGGCCTTGTGGGGCCTACAGGCATGCACTCTGTACTGTGAGTTAAAAAACAACACAGCAATACTAAGGTCCCAGCAGCAGTGGATGCCTCCCTGGATGTTTACTGGAATTATTTAAATAAGTGGGCTACTGCACACACTGCTCTGAGCTCACCCAGGGTGGGCCGGGTCCCCTGGTGTGCAGGTGCAAGGACAGGGTGGAGAGAGAGGAGGTTTTCCATATGCAAAGCCTCGGGCAGGCGGCGGGAGGGAGGGGTGTGGTGGCTTTAGGAACAGCTGCATGGTTGGCCACAAAGCCTGGCAGTGGGACAGCTGGTGTGGCCCAGCTCCCAGGAGGCGGAGATCCACCCTGCAAGCCCCTGCGTGAGACAGCAGGCCAGCCAGGGCGGACTGAGGACCCTCTGGCTAGTGCCTGGGGCTGAGCCCCTATCCCCATGGGGAACCTCCCCTGGACCACACCTTGCTACTCAGGGCTGGAAGGACTGGAGACCACGGTGATGTAGCTGAGGGGGTAACTGTGTACCTCTGACCCAGAAGCCTGTGAACGTGGCTTTTTGGAAGTAGGGTCATTACAAATGTGCTTTGCTCAGAGGAACTGCCCTGAGTAGGGTGGGCCCTAGTCTAGAATGACAGGTGTCCTCCTCTGAGGGGTGACAGGGATCCACACCCCATTTGTGGGCTCCTAGCAGTCAGCCCTGCTGCCCTGCCCCTGGCCTTCCTCAGATTTCTGACTACAAACACTGCCAGCCTCGATGTTCCCATCTGTGAAGTGGGACGCTGCTGCCTCAGTCCACAAGTCACAACGGGAAGTTTACTCCTGACAGGATCCCCCATCTGCTGTTTGCTTAGTCCCTGCAAACCCCTACTCTCCCTCCTGTCACAAGCGAGGGCACTGGGACACAGAGGCGAGGTGACTTGTCCAGTGCCACACAGCTAGCAGCAGGCAGCAGAGCGAGGCAGGGAGCCCAGGCAGCGCGGCTCTGAGTCCAAGCACACATGCAGTGGATTCAGACTGGGGCAGGCGGGGCCGGGATCCTTCTGGCCCGTGAGGAGACAGTTAGCAGAAGGCAGCAGCGCAGCAGGCACCAGCGCTGTGGACACCCGTGCTTCCTGGGCTCTGCAATGGCGATTCCTGGGTCTCCACGCCTCAGGCTCCGTCTGGGCCCCTGGATGGCCACAGGGGAGGCCACCAACATGAGCCAGGAGGGCACAGATGTATAGACCCGTACCCAGACCTGCCTTGGTATCTACAGCCTTGGGGACTCCAGGTCGCTTAAATCCCGCCCAGAACCCAAAACACCTGGCTCCCAGCCCACAGCTGAGGAGTCAGCAGGCCGGGCCCAGCAAGTAGCACACCCTTTCCCTTTTGCCTTATAAAATAGCTCTCAACTCTTCTTCCCACTTGGCCAATGGCAGGGGCCTGGGTCCTGCCCACCTCGGCCTCGAGGGTCTGGTGGTGGTGACCACATCACTGGACCCTTGCCAACCTTTGTAAAGGTTGCAGGTGGGGGATAGGGGGAGAGGAGGGCCCCGACCCCAGCAGAACACCCCCGCCCCATGGTGTGCACCCCACTGCACCAGCAAGGCCCTCTCTATCTTTCGCAGCCAGAGAGAAACCACAGTGCAAGATTAGGGGATAAAATTTAATTTGAAAGAATTATAGGAGCCAGGAATTTAGCTCAGTGGTGCTGCACCTGCCTGGCAAGTGTGAGATCCTGGGTTCGATTCCTGATACTCCTCCAAAAAGAATTTTATTACTCAACCCAATGACAGCTTTAAATATTAAAAAGGCATAAAGCGGAGGGGGTGCGGAAAAGCAGTACCAAGTACCAGCCTCAGCCAGTGTTTGCCAAACATGCTACCATCTGAGAAAGCAGAGCCCTGGGAGAGAGGCTGCGGGGAGAGCGCCCCCCGCCTCCCATCCCCCCCCCCCCCGCAGCATCCAGGAGCTCCCAAAGCTTCCCGAGACAGGTAATGCATTCATTATTGATGGATCAGTACCCGGAGAGTGTAAATTACTGAAACAAACACGGCATAATTAGGGCATTAGAGGCAGCGTGGGGGAGGCAGGGTGTGCCGCGCGCTTGGCTGTGGCTTTCATCCTTGCAGGTGTTCCCTGGTGCGGCCAGCAGCCCAGCCTGCCCGCCATATGCACAGCCCCGCTAGCCAGTTCTCAGCTGGGAGGCCCACGGGATCCCCTGCCCGGCCAGCCAGACACCTGGGGGACAGGCTGAGAGGACAGTGCAGGTCCCCAGGCGCACGCGCTCGTGCACATACACACACACACACACACACACACACACACACACACGGGCACACACACAAAGACCCAAGGCCAGTCTGCGGGCGTGCAGCTGGCGAGCCGCGTCCCTGCCCCCATGTGTGCCCTCAGGATTTCATGACAAGAATGAAACTGATCAGGCAGCCTCCAGCTCCATAATTAGGGCCAATTGAAGGAGACAAAGAAATCTGTGGCGATCACAGTGGGAAGTGGTGTGACGAACGCTGGCTTTGAAACAGCGCTTTGTACTCGCTGGACCATCACTGTCTTCCCATAAAAGCGCTGCCTCCCCTCTTGGCTCCCCTCCCCGGAGCAGAGGCCGCCTGGAGGCAGCTCCAGACAGCCCTCTACCAACTGCCTTTTCTGGGTCAGGCCTCATTTCTGGTGGCGCCCCGAAGAGGGTGGCTGGGGGCCCGGCCACCACCTTTGTGTTTGTGTTTCTGCTGTGGAGAAAGACAAAAGGCAGGTGTGTGAGGACGGCAGGCTCTTGGATGCGGCCGGGGAGGGGGCCTGGGCAGGTGTCTAGCTGCTGGCTTGCTGGGTAACTCTGCCTATGTNTGTGTGTGTGTGTGTGTGTGTGTGTGTGTGTGTGTGTTGGGGACCCTGGGGGCCAAGAGCCTTGGAACGTGAGGAGTGCCAAGCCTACTGCTGAGCTCAGGAATCCCAAGACCGGGCAGGAGGCTGAGGCAGGAGAATCCCCCTCAGTTGGGGACCAGCCTGGGCTTCACAGTGAGCTTAAGGCCAGTCTGAACTACATAGCAAAGCCTTGTCTTAAAACGCAAGTTACAGCAAAACCACCGGGGGCCCAGCTGTGGGGAAGGAGAGGGTGAGCCTCCGTGCTGTGGGCCGGGGGCGAGGCGTGGACGGAGCGCGGCAGCGGACGGAATGCAGCTCAACCCTGGGGCCCAGGAGCCCGGTATCTCACTGGCTGCTGCTGCCCTTGGTGCTCGGGCGCCCGACCAGACAGGCCTGGATCTAGACCCACACATCCTGCTTGGGACCAGGTGCCACCCTTGGGACACGGGGTGCCAAGGCTGAGTCCACTCTGCAGGAAGGGTCCAGGCTGGTATCCGGGAAAAGGTGCCAAGCTGCTCACGCACTCATGTGCAGCTTCTCTCTTCGTGCCCACAGTAATCCTTCGACTTTACAGCAAATTATTAAAACTCACTTATATTTAATCTGCCTTCTGGAATTAATTGAATTTTTACGCTCAGCAAATGCCAGTTTGTGTTCCCTTCCGATGGCTGGCTCAGAACAGCTACATGATAAGGGGGACGACCAACCGCAGGCTGTGTGGACAGGCTCTGGGGAGATAGAAGAGGGGCCAGGGGCCCGTGCCCACCTCCAGCACCCGGAACTGTGGAGAGCAGAAGCTGGGTCTATCTGTACAGAGGGGCCTTGGGCACAGGGCCCAGTAGGCTTCTGGGGAGGTGGCTCGGCTGGGAGCCACAGCCTGTGCTTTAGGGCAGGCCACAGCCCAGGATGCCCACATCTGGGGTGCCTTCCCGGGACACCGCATCCTTCTGGTGACCAGGCCCTGGCAGGACCCAAGAGGCCCAGAGAACACTCTCCTTCCCCACACTTGGCATCCGCAGGAGCCAGCACAGAACCCCTGCCTTGAGCCCTGGACCCCAGCCACTTTTGGCGGCAGCATGCAACCCCAAGGCACCCCACCACTGGCGATCCAAGGTCACACTGGAGCAGGCACTCCCTTCCAGCAGGGACACGCAATCCTGGGGGTGCTGATACAGCAGCCCACAAGGTGCCAAGTGTGGCTTCTCTGTGAGCCAGGCTCAGAGCGTGGGTTAGATCCCACAGGGGCTCCTGAGGGCGGGCACGGTGGGGTCTGCTCTCCCTCCCACCTCCCTTCCCCGCCAGACACAGATCAAACTCTGCCCTCCCCCCACACCAGCAGCATCTGTGTCCAGATCTGCCATCAGCTGCTTAGGGTAGGGCTGTGGACATGCAGATTCCCAGGCTCAGGGCCCCTGGGAGCAGTTGGCCAGTAGGGGCTTGCTGGGCTCTTGAGTGCAGCAGCTGGGATCCCAACTACAGCGAGGACACATTCGGTTCGTGAGCACAGGGAGCCCTGAACCTGCAAGGAGGGCACGAGGCCAGTTTCTGCTGGGCAGTATCACCCAGACCTTATGAGTTGGTTCCTGCGTCAGCCACGGAGCACGAAGCCAGGTTCTGAGGCCAGATTGGTCCCTGGTGCACGACCGAGTTCCCGACTATGCCCCATTCTCAGTACCTCATGTGCACACACACACGTACACATGCATGCACACACATGTACACACGCATGCACACACAGGCTTCAGCTCCATGCAAGACCAGAGTCCAGAGGACCTAGGTATCCAGGATGCTGCTTTGGGGGTCCTTCCCTCCAGTGCCCAGCCTCCTGTCCAGAACAGGGGGTCCAACACCCAGCCTTCGTTCTGGATCTGCTCTGATGGCACAGCAGACTCAACGGAGAGCAGGCCTCCCAGGCCCCACAGTTCCCCAGCCCCCCTACCCAGGCAGCTTTGTCTCTGTGCAGCTCCATAGAGCCCCTGTACCACGCTACCAGCTCCTCATTCAAACCATTCCTAAATCAGGCGCAGGGCCTAATTCTGGGCAGGGCAAAACCAAGCCAACACTGCACATAGGACCAGAAAGTGGAAGTCCAAGGTCAGGCTGCCTCAGGCTGGTTTCCGGGCGCCCTCTGGCTGTGTACTCTGCTCACACTGCAGGGAGAAAGCTGGCGGCTGTCTCCTCCTACAGGGGCCCTAATCCCACCTGACTTCCCCCAATGCAAGGCTGGGGCCTGACAGGAATCCCACGGACATGGCGATCCAGCCAGGACCAGGGATGTCGGACCGCAGCCACCCAACACTGCCAGGCCCAGCAGGAGACGTGGCCGCTCAAGCACAGCTGGGGTGAAAGGTGCCCCACCTGGGGGAGATAAAAGCAGAGCAGCAGCAGGTGGCCAAGGTCCCCCACGGGGCAGCAGGCTGAGCTCGGGGGCTAGAGTCAGGCATCCCTGAAGGTCCTCAGGCCCATTACAGCCAGCAGGGGCCAAGAGATGGCCACCAGGTGGATGCGCAGAGACCTGGCAGGCCACACAGGACTTTTCTCTGGCTACCCCTCCCCACTGTGGCCCTGATACTCGTGTTGCTTTGTCCTCCCTGTGCCCAACTCCTTGACCATTGTGGCTGGTGTGTGTAGCTGAGTCCTGTCCAGGAGGCCCCATGCCAGGCAGGTGATGACCAGAGGGTGTGCTCCCACCCATGGGTCTTAGAACCCAGCTCGGATGGACTTTTAGAGCCAATTCTGCCCTACAGCCCTGTAGTTCTGACTTCTTCCTGGCCCAGACCAATGAGCAGCTGGTGACAGGACCTGGGTGCAAAGCCAGGGCCTCCCTGGGGGCCTCCCAGGCGGCAGGTCTGGGACACCCTGGGCCCAACAGCAGGAACCCCACGGTCCTGGTCCCCAGGACTCTCTGACCCACAGCAGCCTACACCAGGCCAGGCTTGGCAGACCTGGGCTGCCCAGCAACAGGGCCGGACCACCATACAGTAAGACATAATTACTCTGCGGAAATTCACAATACAAAGCGCCTTCCCTATGCTGGCCACAGAAAGATCCCGGGACACAAAGCCCAGCAGTGTCTGCAGCCCCTGGAGCCTGCCCCAGCCGGAAAAAGAAGGGGGCGGGTGCCTTCTGCAGAGCACCTTCTCCTGCTGGCGGAAGCCCTGCGGGAAGGGCACCCCCAGCTGGCCCCAAGCCCTCAACCTCCCTCGAGCCCCCAAGACCTGTTCTCCCTCTCAACCCTCTCTGCTAAAGACACTTGAGCCTAAGGGCAGAAGTTTCCTAACTCCCAGGGCTGGGGCGGCAGCTCGGGCACTCTGGGAGGATGAGGCAGGAGGCTGCGTGGTCCTGAGTGTCACCAAACACACAACCTTAGAGCCCAGGCCCACACCTCTGCTGTCTGGCCCCCTGCAGGCTGTCTTGAATCTGACTAACAGCATTTGTTAAGCCCCCAGTAGGTGCCCTTTCTGCATTGCTAGCCACAGAGTGAGAAGCAAGATGAAACACGGGCATGAGGAAGCACCTTGTGATCAGAGGCCCGGATGAGCAGGTGTGCAGAGGGGCCTTGACGTGGGGCCGTGAGTGGCCAGGGCATTTGGCAAGGTGCCAGGGATGTGGTCTTTTATCTCAGGGAGCACTGCCACGGGGGCTGAGGATCAAGGGAAGGCTGGGGAGAAGCTCTGGGCTCCCGGCCTGCAGCAGGGGACTGTCCCCTGGGCAGTGGGATCCCACCCTTATGCTCAGTGTAACTCTAACCTGGCCATAAAGCCTGGAGACACTACAGCCACCCTCCCAGGTGTCAACACCCAGTCGGGCTGGGCCACAGTAAGCCCCTGCCAGTCACCTGCAGCCAGCTGGGCGCCAGCCAGAGCAGAGGCTGGGAGGAGCCACGCTTATCGGAAACATCACAGGCCTTTCCTGGCTCAGAGAACAAAGGCCACAGCCTCCCACACCAGCTGTTGGGTGAGAGGGGCTCAGAGAGGGCAACAGGCCAGCCTGGGGACACACAGCAGGGCACGAGCACAGGGAAGGGGTTGCTGCAAGTGGCCTAGCAGACCCTGGGTCCTGGCCTTTATCTGCCCTACTGGGGCAGGCAAGCCCGGCTTCTCTCTGAAACTCCATGGCAAAACCACAAAGAACAGAGGAGGCAGCAGACTGCGGGCTGCGGGGTGTTGTCCCTGCAGCAGGTGCCTTCAACTTCTGCGAGGCTCTCCATCACTGCCTCAGTGATGCCCCCGGCGCAGCCTCCTCTGTTGAATGGGCACACAGTAGGCATTCAGTACTCTTCAAACCCGCCCTCTGGGGTGAAGGCGGACCCTCTGCTGCGGGGGTGAACTGTCCCAGGGGGCTGGCCAGCGTGGTGGACAGAAGGACTTTGTCACATGGAGCAGCTCTGCTTCTTGGCAGGGCAGCATGCCACTCTGACAGACACCAAGCCTGTGTGCACCCCGCTTCGCCATGTGGACCCCCCAGCTCAAGGCATTTGTTACAGGCAGGCCCAGCACCCCAGGTCCTGGGGATCCTACCTCATGGTCATCCCTACCAGCTGGGAGAGGAGTGTATGGGTATGGTAGGGGGTCACCTCCCAGCAGCCACAGCATACTGTCCTGCCTGGGGGTCAGGGCGAATGACAAAGAGCTTGTGGGTCAGAAAGATCCCATGGATTCTTATATACCAGACCTGATGGCACGGTGACGGCTCCAGCACCCCTGCCTCACGTCCCCGGCGTTAGCGGGACCGCAGCAGACAATGCCTGGCGTTCATGGGGGCACAAGGCATCTGAGGCCAAGAGGAGCCAGAACCCCAAATGCAAGCCCAGAAAGCAGTGCCCCTGGGGGACACAGCACTGAGACTTCTGGCAGTGAGCAAAGGGCCCCGCGACCCAGGACAGCTGCACACGTCTCTGGAGGCCTGCTCTGGGGGAGCAGGGTCTGCAGCGGTGTCCCTACACCAGGCAGGTGGTCAGCTCCCAGGGGCCTCCAGGTGGTCGTCTCCACCTTGGCCATCCCAGCAGGTACCAGCCCAGAGCAAGGGCACCCAAGGTGGGAGCGGCAGCAGGCTCATCTGCATTGCCGGGCCCTGGAGAGGGCTCTGCAGCTTCCTCTTAGATTCTGTAAAACCTATTTATTTTCAAATTCCAGTTTTAGCCAAGACCACATCCCTTCAAGTGCGTTTTCCCTGGAACCCAAGCTGCCTGTGAGGCATTTGGTAATATTGTGTATTAAGGACGTTCTATAAAAATAAATGGCCTTGTAAAAGTGGCTTCTTAACAGACACCCTTACCTCCTGGGTCAAACTGTCACCCGCAGAAGGATCAGATGGGGGGGCACCTGGCCTCCCCCACTGCCAGGCAGGCCCCAGGGACACTGGGACAAGATCTCCAGGTAACGTCCCCGTCGCGCTTTAGTGCCACAATGTCTGCAGGACCAAATGCTCCCGAAGACAGCTGTCAGACACATTAAAAAAACAGGAAGAGGGAAAAAAGCCCAACAAAACGAGGCGGCACACCAAATGCCAAAATATAATGAAAATTCAAACAGCTAAAACAAATATAACCATAAAAAGACTGGAATCCTAGGAAAGCGATCTCCACAATTAGGCAGTTTTCTGCTATCTAGTGATAATCACCTAATTATACTATTAATGACAGTTCAACCTGCTTTAAAATGAAAGGACATTCTTCCATAGCAAGATGCCAGCTGTTAGTTACAGATGTCAAACATGTCTAAAGCGTTATTCTTAAGAGGGAGAACAAAAACCCTACAAAATGAACCCATCCATACTCCCCATTTTCTGGGAAAAAAACCCCCACAATTAGCCGTGTGCTTTTACAGTGCCCACGTGAAAAAATAAATATAAACTGGAGAGACCCAGAAAGGCTGGGCAGAGGAGACAGGGAGAGTCCTCTGTCTGCGCACAGCCCCAGGGCCACGCAAGCAGGGGGCTGTGGATATTTTAACAGCATCTTTAATTCCTTCCAATGAAATAATCTCCGGAACCAGGATGTTTATGCCGGATAATAGATCTCCCGGCGGCGGCTCCGCCAGCACTCCCCCAGCAAGCACAAATCATCAAGTGCCTCTTGGGGAGGCATTTAGCAGCAGCTAGGGCCCCAGGTCACCGAGGTGGCCCGGCCTGCCCACCCCGGGCCCCGCGGACATATGCTCGGGCTCATTCCCTGCCAGGATTGCTTCTCACGGTGCGCCTTTGACATTCTGTAACGCCAAGGTGTAATAAATATCCAACTTTGTCTTCTGACAATAGGCAGCCACATTTAATTAACTGGAGCAGAGGCTGGGCGGGAGGGGCTGGGAGCAGCTCGCTTGGAGTGGGATTAACCTTTTAAGCTGCTGAGACGGCAGGGCAGGGGGCTGGCAGGGGGCACGGCCCTGAGGCCCTGTTGGGAGGGTGTGAAGACAAGCTTGCAGGGCAGATCAGAGGCCTGGCTGCGCTGGAGCCCGCAGCGCAGAGGACCCCCTGCAGGCTCAGCCAGCAGTGGGGCGGCACCCACAGCAAGGCCTCGCTCCTGCTCTCTGAGGTTCTTGGCACAGCACCCAGGTCCCTGCTGTGACCTCCTCACCCCTGGGCCTTGTCCCACAGAGAAGGGGCAGCTTCAAGGGGTTCGCTGGGTCTGCACAGGCCATGTAGGGGGGAGATCTATTATCCAGCTCAGCCAGGCACCCAAAACAGTCCTTTCTGGGCTGCCCCAGCTCACTATGTGACCCCAAGTGAGTCCCTTTCCCTCTCTGAGCTGCCGCTGAACACTGCACACCGGGACTCTCCAGGGTGGCTCCCGACTGCCCGGTGGAGTGGAGGCCTCAGATGCCACCACACAGGGCGCTCTGTCCAGCGCTCAGCAGCGCACATCCTCCTCCAGGACATCTGCAGTTGGGACTGCTGGTCAGGGCCAGAGGGAGCCCAAGCTGGCTGCCACGCCACACCACGCCGATCTGCTGTGGCTGCGACATCTCAGGTTCCCACCCACAGTGCAGTCCAGTTTCCAACCAGGGCCCTCTTTCTGAATCTGTGTGGAGACATCGCTCGCGATCCAAAGGTGCCCCAGAAACACACAGGGGGGCGGTGCACCAGGCATCCGCTGCGCAGCGAGGTGACGGCGGCACCAATACCCACGGCAGAGGCCAGGGAGCCTCCGGCCCCCGCTCCACATGGCAGAAGCTCCTGCGCCCCGCAGCCTCCCAGTGAGCTTCTGACTCGATACAGAAGAACAGCGGGTGCCCCGACAGCTCCGTGCACAGCTGGGAAAACTGAGGCTCTGCGGGTGGGGACCTGGGTGAGTGCGTGGGTCCACCACACCAAGAGGAAGGGACAGCATGGACACACACAGAAACCTGAGCATGCGGCCCAGGGCAACAGCACTGTGGGAGCCAGGAGGGGGTCAGCCTTGCATCACCAGCTGCTGGCAGATTCGTACATGGAGTCTGGCCACACGGTGGAGTACTACTCGGCCACGAAGAGGATGGGAGGTCTGAGCCATGCTACACAGGTACTCTTCAGGCTGCAGCACGGATGACAGAAGCCAGACACAGAGGGCCATATCCTGGACAGCTCCACGCGAGTGAACACACAGAGCAGCCAGCTCCCCACAGACAGAAAGCAGATGCTACTGTGTGGGCTGAGCTGAGCAGGAGGCTCGGGAGGGAGTGCTAGTGGGCAGGCTTTGGCTGGGGGCACAGCGGCCTGCAGGCAGAGAAGGCGGCAGTGGCACAATTCCGTGAATACGTTAAAAACCACCAAATTGAGGCCAGCGTGGCAGTGCAAGCCCATAAGCACAGCACTGACGGAGGCCAAAGCAGGAGGAACACAAGTTCAAGATGCGCCTGGGCAACTCGGCAAGACCCCATCCCAAAATAAAAACTACAGAGCTGTGGAGATAGCTCAGCGGTCTAAGTGCTGCCTGGCAAGTGCAAGGACGCGGGTTCGATCCCTGGTACTGCATGCTGTGCCGGCCCCAGGGGCTGGCCACCAAGACCAGGCGCGGTGGTGCACGCCTGTAATCCCAGAGCTGGGAAGGCTGTGACAGGAGAATTACTAGGAGTCCGAGCTGCATAGTGAGACCCTGTATCAAATACATACGTAGGGCTGGCGAGATGGCTCAGTGGTCTAAAGCACCTACTTGGAACAAGCTTGGCAAAGCAC